>JAJMKT010000565.1:0-11783 GCA_030563985.1 Geotrichum restrictum
TATTACGATCGTCTCCTCGACTGTCGTAGACAGTTGTGGGCGGTCAGCAGTGAGTGTGAGTCTTCACAGGAGAGCTAATGACAGTTGCAAAGTTTTCGCAGTTACCCTGAACGTAGTAGTAGTTCTCGTACCGTGTACTTCTGTGACCGCTGGGTAGAATGGAAGGTGGGTGCGGCTAGCCGCAGCCGTACCCTGACAATCCTGCTAGGATACGGCTGCGGCTAGCCACACTCTCCTTCTATATAGCCAGTTTTAGTACCCTTAGTTGTGTTATAATGAGGATATGGTAGTGAATTACTAGTGACATATAGTTTGTCTAAATCGATCATTGAAGCTACAACATTCAACTCCATATGGCTCGTAGTCATTTTTGGCTCAGATTCTAAGTACAGTAAGTACTAAGTACTGTACGTAGTTATCCTAAATTTGTTATAGCTATGCGTGACTCAGAGACCCGAGTTCCTTTTATGAATCGACAGCACCGCGCTTGGAAATTCAAGTGCAAGCGAGCCCAAACCTTTTTTTTATTTTCTCCACATAGATCACTCGTTCAGACTTAAATGACAATTTCATTTTCAACAATAGCTAGCCTACACTAGAGCCTTTGGCACCATGACAGATAGTGACACGGACTATAAGCTAGGCGAGCTGAAAAGCAGCGTACCTCACGCAGACTTGGAAATGCTTTTAGAGGTTCTGATATCTTGCAATGGCAATTTGGTCATGGCGAAAGAACTACTTGGTATCCCTAGTGGCGTTGAAATGAGTCTCGATCCGCCGGCGTCGCTCCAGCAGTCAAAACTTCAACATCAGGTAACCCTTAAACGATTTTTTCAATCAAGTTCGCCGGACAATGCCTTTGATATCAAACGCCAGCGGCTGCAAGAAAAGGGCAAAACGATACATTTATATGATCCTGCTGATGTAGAAAAGTTACTGCCGTGTACAATGCATTTGAATGTATTTCCAAAAGCGCTCGCCGATGATGTTCTTAAGTTTCTTATTAAAGACTCCGAAAAATGGCCACAAAATAGGTCTTTTTATTTATTCGGCAAGCTGGTATCATCGCCTCATACAACCGGGTTCTACACTGACAATGATGACATCTATGAGAATAAACGTGCAACGTACAATGGCGAGCAAGTCAAAAATCCTTTTCTCTTTAATGCTGATATGCGAGAGGCCAAGTTGATTGTACAAGACGTCGTCAATAGAGAAATTCACAAACGAGGACTGATGCCCTTTCAGCATCCAGGGAAGTGGCAGACAGACGTTGCTCTTTGCAACAAGTACAACGGTCCGAAAGAATCTGTTGGTTTCCACTCAGATCAGCTCACACATATCGGACCTCACTGTGTTATTGCCAGCATCTCTTTGGGTGTCACTCGCGAATTCCGTCTCAAGAGCAGAACTAACAAGGACAAGAGTCCCTTCTCAGTCCACCTGCCTCACAACAGTCTCATAATAATGCATGCTGGCTGTCAGGAAGAATATAAACACTCCCTAATACCCTCTTTCAGCCAGGCTCTAGATCTCCATCCCATTGCGGGGGCCATCCGCATTAACTTAACATACAGAATGTACCTTGAATCGTTCAACAAGGACAAGATGCCAAAGTGCAAGTGCGGCATTCCCATGATTTTGCGTGTTTCCAACAACAGCAGCACCAAATACGAAGATTCGCCTGTTTCAACGAGTAACCCACATGTGTACATATGGCTATGTGGTTCTTCGTACAGCAACGAGAAAGGCTGCGGGTACAGCTTCAGTCCAACATTTCCAGTGAACAAGTCCACCAATTTCGAATATAATCCCGAATGAAGAGGAGGGTCTCATGCTGACACGGGGAGTACCCGAGTTAGTACGTACGGCTAAATATACTGACTCTTTTTTTTTTTTTTTTTTTTTTTTTTTTGGGGATTTCCCCATATATATACCCGCTCTGCTTTCTTTTCTATCACCAACATCAAAACGCCCAACTATCTCTAAAATGGGCTCACCGACAGAAGGCCGCACTCCAGCTGTCGTTGGCAGCAAGAAGGATTTAGAATCGTCATGGGTTATTCCTTCAGAGCAGCAAGAAGTCTCTGCCAAAAAATCAGACACTGAAGGCTCTTCTGACCAAAGCAGCGAGGTGCTGGACGTTGGAGAGCTTACTGCTCTTCAAAGGTTTTGGAGTCGTTTCAGGGCTTTTAATGCCAAGCTTGACTCATTTGGAGTCGAACTCCGTGGTATTCACAGAGTTCCTCCAGAGGAGAGAATTCACTCTACACACATTGTTCTCAAGCTTATCCTGCTTTGGTTCAGTGCCTGCGGAGGGTTATCTTCCATGTCTGGCTACTTCCTAGGTCCTTTGGTTTTTGGATTAGGATTCAAAGATAGTATGACGGCTGGCATTTTTGGTGCGTTCTTGGGATGCTTTGTGGCTGCTTACGGAGCTTCTATGGGTCCCAGATCCGGCCTGCGCCAGATGGTACTTTCTCGCTTCATGTTTGGCTGGTGGCCTGCGAAGGGAATCTCTTTCCTGAACGTTATAACTCTTCTTGGATGGTCTGTAGTCAACTGTATCACTGGTGGTCAGATTCTGTCAGCAATCTCAGATGGTAAGGCACCTTTGGTAGTTGGAATTATTATCATTGCTGTGGTCTCTCTGGTCGTTGCCATCTTTGGTATCCAATTTGTGCAGATTTTTGAAGACTACGCTGCTATCCCCGTCAACCTGTCTTTCCTGCTGCTATACATTTGCTCCAGTAGATACTTCAACACTTCCCTACAGTCAGTGGGTGACCCCGAAACCATCAGGGCCAACTGGATGAGCTTCTTTGCAGTGTCATTTGGTGTGACTGCTGCATGGGCTGGTGTTGCTTCTGACTATTACATTGACTTTCCTGAAACCACCTCTATTTGGGAGACCATGACCCTTACATTTGTGTGCATTCTCATCCCTACTCTTTTTGTTGGTATCCTTGGAATTTGTATTTCTACCGGCGCTGTTGGGATTGCTTCTTGGACCGATGCTTATGACAGTCTAGGCAACGGAGGACTTTTGAACGCTGCATTTTCTCGTTGGGGTGGAGGTGGAAAGTTTGTACTTGTGCTCATGTACATGTCTCTCGTTTCCAACAACATTATTAACACCTACTCCATTGCTCTTTCAACCCAGATGTGGGGCTCTTATGCCACTCAAATCCCTCGCTATCTTCTTGTCATTTTGACCGCTGCCGTCGGGTTTGTCCTTGCGCTGGCTGGCCGCAACGTTCTAGGATCTATTCTTAATAACTTTTTGCCCATGATTGGATACTGGGCCATGCTTTACTTTGTTATTTTGCTACAGGAAAACCTTATTTTCCATCGCCACAAATTGCCTGGTCTGAATGATAGTTATGACTGGGCTGAATGGGATAATTACAAGAAAATGCCTGTTGGTATCGCCGCCTTGGCTGCGTTTTTGATTGGAATTGTGGGCTCTGTCTTGGGAATGTGCCAGGTTTACTATGTTGGACCTATTGCCAAACACTTTGGAGAATATGGTGCTGACCTGGGAATGTGGTTTGGTGCAGCGTTTGCCATGGTCACTTTCCCCGTATTCAGATTCTTGGAGTTGCAATACGCACCCTGGTCTGACAAACGTTGGATTGCCTAAAATGTAGAATTTGTGTGCGATTAGAACATGTACAGTACAGTAGAATTAATGAATCTTTTAGAATTGACGAACCTTTGAATGAATGTTTTCTCTGTTTTCCTTTTTAGTATTTACAGCTCTATTTACACTAAAGTACGTCCACTTAAGCGCGGGGAACGTACACAAGATCGACTTTACTAGTCAGGTAATTCCATCGTTTGATAAGAGAGCCCTTCTTCTTATCCACCAATTGCTGGATCTCCTTTTTGGTCAAGCTTTCGCTTTGTTCCGTCTTTGCGAAAAACTCAGGCTTGTGAGCCTTGACGTATTTCCTGCGAAGGTCCACACGGTAGCTGAGGGGGAAGCATGGGGAGTCTATTAATGATATAATCTGTTGTTGTGTTTCTTTTGTAACAACAGAAGAAGCCTGAGTGTAAAGGGCAATGATTGCATCAAGTTTCTCCTTCTTCGATGCCTCCAGCTCTTCAACCGAATAAGCCTTGATCAATTCAAACTTGGGATCAAAGGAAACAGCAGCATCTAGTTTTTGAGCAAGAGCAGAGTAGTTTGCAAGTTGAGCAACAGCCTCTTCCGAAGTAAGCTTTTGGGCACGCTCAGCAACTTGAGTATCAATTTTGAAATCACGATCAGCAAATTTGCGAGACTCGACAACTGAACGACCGCCCGAAAGATAGACCTTGATGGCCATCAAACGGGAAACAGCAGAAGAAGTCTCTTCTTCAGAAAGACCTGAGATCAGACCAGTTAGTTCAGTAGAAAACTTTGTGCGAGCCTCTTCGCGCTTGGTTCGGCGTGCATTCTTAACCTCTTCAATTTTAGGATTGGCCAGAAACTCCTTGCGACTCATATTGCTCTTTTCCTTCTCGGCAAGTTCAGCGTCGACGATTTCTACTCTACCGAAACGACGAGCAGTTGGCGCAAAATGAGGAGAAGGCAATCGATGGTCCTTATTCAATACGACACCAGCAAATTTTCTATTGGGATGAAACGGGTCGTAATAGAAGCGAACGTGACCGGGCTCCAAAGCGAAAATGGTATGATCCTTTCCGAGGCCAGTATTTTCTCCTGGGTAGATTTTGGTTCCTCGTTGTCTATATATGATTTCGCCCACTTTGACTTCCTGTCCGTCTGACTTTTTGGATCCCAATCGTCTTCCGCGGGAATCCTTGTTACTGGTCTTGGAACCAGCTGCTTTCTTAGTAGCATTTCGAATGCTGGTCAATACCGTAACGGCATTGGTGGCAGAAGCAGAGGCGGTAGCAGGCGTAATAGGACGATGCAAAAGCGTGGAGTTACCCAGCTGTAAGACCGGCCGGAACACTTCTTTTCGAAGAAGGTTGAGAGAAGGTAGTCTAGACATGGCTATGACAATATTACGTCGTCGATGAGATCGAAGGTGGTGCTGAAAATTGGGCAAATCTCCGCCTATGAAAATCTCCAGTGATGGACTCCAAAACTAGTGTTGAAAAACTCTTTGATGTTAGGGTTGTTTATGAATAGGGTAACTTCATCTATTGTGTCGCAAACTGTTTGTGATATTTCCATTTTGGGATTTTCCACTTTCGTATTTTTGTCTCTTGAGAACAACCGCCATCAACTGCACAGTTAAACGGGTACTAACTAATAGGCACGTACTACTGCCTAGCTAAGTCAAACCTGAGTCTGGTTGCCACATAAATTCACAGCAAACAGAGGTGAATGTGTGACGTGCCGCTGATATTGAAAGAGGTCTTGAGATATGGGAGGTAATTGGACATGGATTAGTAGAATAAGTAAGGGCTTCACTGTACGGTACTTTATTGTAGAAACAAACAAATGCTACATGCTACTTCACTAAGACAACGATGCTCCGGATTCGTAAGTATGGTTGGAGTGAAAGGATACTAGCAGTTTTTAAAAGATAGCTGCTCAAAGTAGTACCATAATAACAATTACAAAAGGAAATCTATTCCGTACTTAGATTGCCAGGTAACGGCTTTGTGTGAAGCCCATTTGTCTGTATAAAAGACTCAGTGGCCGCGCTTAGGTACTACAGAGAACCCCCAGTAACTCGCCCCTGGTTTGATATATCAAGAAGAGACCTCAATTTGGAAAAATCCATAAAGAAGTTAACCACGGGAGTCAGGTCACCAAACAACTTTAGGACAGGACATTTGCAAAATTCAGTAAAATCAAAATACTGGCTATCTCTGGACTCTTGAAATGTATTTCCAAACAGGGTAGTTTCAGTCGAGCTTGAATCGGACTCGAACTGCACACTATTAAACTGTAGGTTTGGGTGATCCAATACCTGGGAGCGTAATTCGGTATAGACAATATGTGGCCACGATGGATTTTGAGCGTCCTCGCCAGTCTCGTCCTCAAGTCTCCGAATTTTATAGTTAACTTGACGCAAATTGGGACACCATGCTGACATTAACATAGAAAAAAGCTCCGTGCTACTTACATCTTGCGACATTGAATACAGAAGGTCACAATCAAGGATCTCCACCATATCTAGATGGTCTGAAATGAGCTCTAATTCATCTTGATGGAGGGGACCAATCCTCAAACTCTTAAGACTTTGGCTATTTGACTTTAAGAGTCGGCGAATCACCACATCGAAATAACGGGGCCCCAGGCCGTAGGATTGTGGCCTTTCCTCGAAGTCAACGAATAGCTCGGTCAAGTTCCGAAAGTAGAATTGCTCATCATCATCACAGCTTCCCCCGCACTCTAAAGTAAGAGAAGATACATTATCGTAAACTTGATACTTGCAGTTTTCTTGAATTTCGTCTTCTTCATCTCCTGGAAATAGTTCTTGGCCATCTTCGTCTTCGTTAGCCCTGAGCACTAACAAACTCTGGTTACATCTCAAAATTTTGACAGTTGGCGGAATCCATGAAAATTGTGGGTGCAATTCAGGAACATCATTGTAATACGTCAAGTCCAAATATGTTATGGGTGCACCAGCAATAAAAAAAGGAGTAAACTTAATATCTGGGCTTTCAAGTTCTCGATAATCTGGGGTACGATGAAATGTAACACCTCGCAAATTCATTAATTGTGAAGCTGCTCTTTCATTGCAATTAATGGTTTCCGTTTCGAGATCCACAACATATGGCAAAATTCCAAAAGGACACAACCAATCAATCAAAGAGAATGCTTGCTAGGCATGTCGTAGTCATCTGAATATACATACAAATGAAGGTTAATTTTATTCTCAAAAGTTCCCAGTGTTCGACCAAAGTCAGTATGTGCTTCGTCCGTTAGTTTGTCAAGAACCATATCAAGTATCAAGTCTTCTAAATAGGGCAACGTTTGGGGGTTCACCAGGCGAATCACAAACAAATACCGATTCAGCGCTTCAGAAAACTCATTAAATTTGGGAATGTCATACAAGTCATCTGTACTAGTATAAATTTTGAAGACCTTGACATATTTGAGGACCGAGTCCATCGAAGTAGGATGTTCGAGAAATATAGACATATCGCGGCCAGCACAGTCAAGATCTGTCGAAAAGTAGCTCACATTTTCGTCTAGCCACGAGCAATTCAGGAATGGGATGTCTAGTTTAGAATTAGGACGCACCATGTCTGGAATTAGTCTGAAGCTGTGCGGTAATCTGATTGACCCATCTATAATATTGAGATATATATGTTGCAACAATATTGGGGTGGAAATACATCGCAGACGCCTACAAGTGGCAGAAAAGCTGAGTCCATCTTGTTGAGCCCAGAAAATGGTACGGTACTCAGAACGCTTGTAGTAACCCAAGTAATTGATGGGGGAAAGCACATGTTGTAGAATCCCTTCCAAGATTTCTGTAGGCAGTCGAAGCATTCTGAAGCAATACTTGACTGACTGTATGCCAAATCTATACTGTGTCGGAAAAAATATATGTTGAAGGTTTGGGAGTTGATGGATACTCAGACTTGAAATGAAAGTATGGCGAAAAGCAGTTCCGTGGGGCTGAAGTAGGCGAACAGGAAGCTAACGATAGAGGCAACAATTAGGCATGGCAGTGAAGGCCTTCAAGACAGTTGAGATGGAAACCAGAGAGTAGCGTAAAATGAGTGTAGTATATGAGCATCAATAAAAAGCAGTTTATATTTATTTTACTTTTATATCTGTTTAAAATAGTGGAAGCTATCTGGACAGACAATAGTAGCGTGGTAATGATCAATCAGAGAGAAAGCCTTATACTACTCTACCAAGGAGAAAACCTTACTCTAATGAAAGTGGTGGTGTTTTGTAATCCCTAAACCACAGTAGTTCTCACGATATGTGGTGGCAACCAGTTGACATACCGGTATACGACTACTAGCGAAAAAAGTTAGAAATATTGTTTTGTACTGTATCAAGTAAAGCCATATGGCACGAATAAAGTATAACCAGCTGACATACTGTAGTACTGTAAATACTACGTACTGTACAGTGTACAGTATATGTACACTGTATACCGGTACAGTGTTTAGGGAAAACAGTTTTAGAAAGAATAGTCTACTGTAGGTGGTGATTGGACATAAATCACAAAACAATAATAAGAATAGACTATTGGAGGCACAGCAGTTGGAGTGAGTAGTGCCACATGCTTAGCTTCGGTGTACTTAAGAATAAAACCAAATGAGATTTATTACACTTACCGGTATATTAGTCTTGTTGCTTAGATATGATTACCGGTGCCCTTCCTCTATCCTAGCTGGCATACTAATTGTACAACAGCCACCCGGCTGTTAAGGATATAAAGCCAACCGACAACGTGGGAGCCAGTACAGGACTTGAATAAAATGTTTTAAAGTACATGTACCAGAAATTTGAAAATACATTATGTCGCATGAAATAATCTATGGAGTGAAAAGGTACTGGCAGTTTTCATAAGATCGCTGTTCAAACTCTACTTGACTACAGTATCTCTGAATTGTCTTCTGCTGGCTTAACCCTCTTTGACTCCTTGCTTTTTTTCTTTTCTCTCTTTTCCATTTTTCACGTTGATTAGACTAAGCAATATTTCTGCCGCGCTCAACTTCGTTGATTTCGTCGTTGTGAAATAGACCTTGGTTACTTTGCCTACTTGGGGATTTTAGTGACTGGCCTTACCTGTACGATCAGGGCGCCGTGAGTGGCATTGCCTAGGTATGACATACTGCGTTGAGTAGTATAGTAAAATATATAATAATAAATAACAATTGCAAAATCTATTCAGTACTTAGATTGCCAGGTAACTGCTTTTTGGAAACCTCATTCACCCGTCCAAAAAGAGTTGATGACCACGCTTAGATACTACGGAGAATCATCAGTAACTAATCCCTGCTCTACAAGAAGAGACCTCAGTTTGGCAATATCAATAGTGACGTTAACGGAAGGGTCGACATGAAACAGATCTGGATCGTGACATTCGCAAAAATCGGTAAAGTCAAAGAACTGGCTATCTTTGGACTCTCGAAATGTAGTTCCAAACAGGGTGTATTCAGTCGAGATTGAGTCGGTACCCAACTGCACAGTATTAGTCTGTAGGTTTGGGTTATCCAATATGTGAGAACGTAATGTGGTATAGTCAATGTATGGCCACCAAGTTTTTTCAGCGACCTCATCACTATCGTCCTCATCACTAAGATATTCATGTTGTACTTGCAGAACCGTATAGTTAACATGGCGTAAATTAAAACCACATATTGATAATAATTTAGAAATGAGCTCCGTGCGAATTTCATCTTGCGTGCGACTTCCATCTTCTTCCTCTTCTGGGATTGTATGAATCAGATCACAATCAAGGGCCTCCAACATATGTAAAGAGACTGGGATGTATTCTAATTCAACTTGATAGATGGGACCAATCCTCAAACGTTTAAGACAACAGTGGTTTTCCGCTAAAAGCTCGCAAATTATCTCACACATATATTGGGGCGCTGGGCATACTTCTGACCTAACTGAAAAGTCAACGTGTAGCTCGGTCAAGTTCCGAAAGTAGAATCTCGCGTAATCAGGGAGGTCATGTAGTTCTCCAGAGCACGCTATAGTAAGAGAAGACACGCCGTCGTAGAGGTCATACTTTCTATATTCTTCTTTTTGGTCTTCTTCACTTCCCCGAACTAGTCTTCGGTGGTTTTGGCCTAAATTATCCCGGTCCATTAAAAGACGATTGTTGCATTTTACAGTTTTGACAGCGTACTGAAACCATGAAAAGCGTGGCTCGAATGCAAGATAGTCAGAGTAAATTCTCAAGTCCAAATATGTAATGGATGCACCAGCAAGAACAAAAGAAGTTAACGAAGTATCTGGAAAGGCATATTCTCGAACCTCAGGGAAATCATAAAAGGTTACACCTCGCAGATTTTTTAATTGTGATACTCCTCGTCCACCGCATTTAATGGTTGGCACTTCGAGATCAACCACTAATGGCAAAAATCCAAAAGGAAGTAACAAATCAATCAAAGAGATTTTAGAGTAATCACTCATGTTGCGCCCACCATAGGATACAGACAAATGAAGATTAATCTTATTCTTAAAAGTTCCCAGTACTCGACCAAAGTTAGTATGTGCTTCGTCCGTTAGTTTACTGAGAACCATATCAAGTGTCAAGTCTTCCAAATTGGGCATCGTTTGGGGGTTCACCAAACGAATCACCAACAAGTACCGATTGAGTGCCTCAGGAAACCTCTTAAAATTGGCACTGTAACACAAATGCTTTGCGTTAGTATGGATTTCAAAAATCTTGACATACTTGAGGACCGAGTCCATCGAAGTGGGATTTTCGAGAAACATAGACATATCGCGGCCAGCATAATTAAGATTTTCTGAAAAGTAGTTCACATTTTCGTCTACCCACGAGCAGTTTAGGATTGGGATATCTGATTGGGAACCAGGACGTACCGCGTCTGGAATCAGTCTGTAGCCATTTGGCAATGCCTTTGGCCTATAGTCTGTAATATCGAGATGTACATGTCGCCACAATATTGGAGTGAAAATATATCGCAGACGCCTGCAAGTGGCAGAAAGACTGAGTCCATCTTGTTGAGCCCAGGGGTTCTTACGGTTCATATCATTCAAGTAGTAACCCAAGCAAGTGACGGGGAAAAGCACATCATGTAGAATCATTTGTAAGATTTCTGTAGACAGTCGAAGCATTTTGAAGCAATACTTGACTGTATGTCAAATCTATACTGTATCTAGAAGAAAATATGCTGAAGACTTAAGAATTGGTGGAAACCCCGATTTTTAATGAAAATAAGTCAAAACAATTCCGTAGGGCTAAAGTAGGCGAACTGGAAGTAAACGAAATGGGCAGCAATCAGGTATAGCAGTGAAGGCCTTCGAGACAGTTGAGATAGAAACCAAAGAGCAGCGTGAAATGAGTGCAGTATAGGAGCATCAATGAAAAGCAATTTATATTTATTTTGCTTTTATATCTGTTTGAAATAGTGGAAGCTATCTGGACAGACAATAGTAGCGTGGCAATGATCAATAAGAGAGAAAGCCTAACTATCACTCTAAGAGAAAGAAAACCTTAATAAAAGTGGTGGAGTTTGCTAAACCCTAAACCACGGCAGTTCTCACAATATCGATCTACTGTAATCTGGCTATATAGTCTATAGTATATAGTAATACTTATACAGTATACAGTGCAGTAGACTAGTATATAGATATGCCTGTATGGAAAACGGTTTCAAAGAATAGATGGTTGTTAGATATAGATCGACATTGTTAAGCTAAGGGAAGAGCTAGCAGAGTTTAAGAAACGCGATGAGGAGAGAACACCAGCCGACAATGAGACCATCCTACCTGAGACGATCCAAAAGATGGATGATCTAGAAAGTACCATGGAAAGATTTAAAACAAGCACGGAAAGAAAGCTGGATACGATTGATAGGCACCAAAGAGACGACAAACAATCTTTACACGAAGTACGGGAGCTGGTAGAAAATTCTAAGAACGATACGCTTGAAGAGAAAGTCAACAATATGGACAAGGAGATGAAATCCTTTGCTTTGCAACAGCAACAATTCGTCGAATCTCGACTGAAGGTTATTACTAGAGATCTCACCAACGAAACAAAAGTAGTACAGGACCGCCAAAAGGAAATACAGAAGGAATTCAAACAAATCAATGGCAAAGTTAACAGTACAACCCAGCTTTCGCGTGACGCACTCAACGGGTCAAA
>JAJMKT010000566.1:0-11775 GCA_030563985.1 Geotrichum restrictum
GTCGTTGTCGTTTGGCTTCGTGGCGTCATTGTCGCCACCCTGTTCAGTTTCACCACCACCATTTTTCGCATTTTCGTCGCCACTTTCCTCCATCTCATCATCAGGAGGATCAGGCTCCTTACTAAATACAACTTCATCAATATCAAGAGCCGTTTGCTCTGTTGCCATATCGATTTCGTTTTCACTCATTTTCTTATATCGGGGTTCAAAGGTCAGCTAGTCGTGATCATGAGATCAAGGAAGGTCAGGGAAGAGTGAAGAAGGTCTGATCTCTTACAAAATCACGGATTCCCTTGTAGCTCAGTTGGTAGAGCGTTCGGCTTTTAAGAGCCCTCTCTTTCAAAGAGAGAACAAGTCGACCGAAATGTCCAGGGTTCGAGCCCCTGCAGGGGAGTTACATTTTTAGACGTTTTTTTTTTTTTTGTGCCCAGCATCGATTTTAGAACTTACTTTCCAGACATATCGCATACTGTCTATCTGGACTGCCTTATACGTTTGGCAAAATATATCGCGTGGAGTAGTGTCAGCACCTCCAAACATAATCAGTAAACAATGTGCGGGTTTATTCTATTTTAACAGCAAGGGAGTTCAACTTTTCAACTTATTAAATCTAGTCATATAAAATATGGCAAATCACAAAACATAATATCAAACATCTTCATTTTAAGCATCCAATTTTGAATCTTGTTGCTCTTTAGCAGAAGAGCCAAGAGCCTCTTCATTTTTAGCTCTGCGCTTGCTCAAAATTAGTTGCTCTAATACAAATACCAAGCCCACAATCACGCCCATGCCTGCAAGCCCCATTCCTGTGTAGTACGCGGCTCTGATGCCCTCCAATTCGGACTTGCCGTTTGCTACTACGTAGTGCTCGACAGTGCCCGCAATGCCCAGACCAATTGAGACCGAATAGTTGAGAACAGTGTTTACCAGTGATGCAGCAACCCCCTGTTGCTCTCTTGGCAAGAAGTTTGATAGAATTACGACCCCGGCTGGGAAACTCATATCCATACCACATGAAGTGATGATGGTTGAAGTGAACATTTGGGCCCAGTAAGTTTGGCCAACGGGACGGGTACCCATGATAGAAATACCGGTACAAAAGAAAATCATAGCAAGCAGCATAACAATGGAAGTAGGAAGCTTTTCTAGAAGGAAACCGGTGACAACCGCAGCAACAATACCAGTAAGGGCGGCAGGAATGAATTTGACTGCCATTTCAATTACAGTGTTGTGTTGAATGAGAATGCCAAACTGATGAGTATAGTAGATCCAAATACCAAAGCTGGACCAACCAGCGGCAATGCAGCCCAGAATAAATCCGACATCTCCTTTGAGCACAGAGCTCGGGACAAGTGGGTTTTGGACACGCCTCTCAACGAAAAAGAATGCGGCGAAAAACATGACCCCGACAATCAGCAGGACATACACATATACTGTTTTCCAGCCCACCACGGGACCTTGGTTGAAAGCAAAATTGACTAGAACAAGTCCACATACACCTGTTATGGCACCGAGCGTATCAAAAGACTGTCTTTTACCTCTGTTCACGCCAATATTTTGAGGAATCGCAAAGAATGCTATAACTGCAACGGCAGTTTGCACTAAACACGCAACGTAGAAATACCATGGCCAAAACGTGAACTGTGCAAAGATTGCGCTGAAAATACTGCCAATCACGAAGCCGCCAGGTGCCACCGCTCCAAAACAGCACATAATCATGTTTTTACGGAACCCTTGTGGGTAGTAAGTGCCAACAAGCCCTAACGCGTTGGGGATGACGAGAGCAGGGCCAATTCCTTGCAAGGCTCTGCAGACGCTAAAAAAAATAACATTCTTGGCATAATGTGATATGCCACACATCAGTGACCAAAAGGCGTACCATAAAAAGCCTATAACGTATAATCGTTTGTATCCAAACATGTCGCCGAGACTGCCAGAGATCAGGATAAAGCATCCCGATGCCAGCGAGAATGCGGCGGTGAACCATGAGATTTCTCCCGGCGTTGTAGCGCCCAGAGTACCAGCCACATATTGGAACGGGTTGACTGTTTGAGCGAGTCCAGATTGTGTGAGCAGCTGGGCGAGGCAGATTAATATGACGAAAACAGCCTCGCGAGGCAGAGATATGGCGTCGTGATCTGGGAAAGGTTTAATTGGAGATTCCGAGTCGTCTTCGGGGCCGATAATGTCCTCCGGGGTATCTTTGTGGAGGGATTCAGCAATCGGAGAATTCGGGACATCTTTAACATGTTCATTACCGATCTCACTTTTCGACATGGTGAGCAATATACAGTCGAAGAGAACGAGTAATAGGTAGGTTTAGCAGAATGAAAGTAAATGAAGAATAGGAACAAGAAGAATAGGAACAAGAAGAATAGGAACAAGAAGAAGATGAAAAAAGAAGAAGAAATAGTATTTGGAATATAGACCTTACGTATTCGAAAGGGATCATCAGTCTGGGCCCTGGGCCGGCATGAAAATACTGTATTGGAATTATGAATTCGGGGCCTTTTTTGTTTACCCGACTCTTTTCAAGTCCAGAACGGTACCATGAAAAGGGTCCGATCTTTGTGAGTATGTAATAAAGTCAAGGCAATGACTAAACAATCGGAACGACGGATCTCGGATAACAGCTTTCATTTTTATAACTATATAGGCGAGAGAACCATGTGGGGGGCGTGTGTACTGTACAGTGTAGTCTACAGTATGTAATCACAATTTGGGAGAGAAAAGGGGACATGTAACCGACAATATAATCTAGATGATCTAGATTAGCCATGTAAGGCCATTACTGTAATTCCGTAATACTGTACAGTACTTGTATGCCGTAGTCTAGTCTAGTAGGCCTGTCCTGGAATTCACCGCATTTCTTGTGTCCCAGTATACAAGTCATAGATAGCAGATCAGTATGTAGTAGTTACAACTTGCAACTTACAACCTACAACTGTCGTCGTCTCATGATTTTTATGTTCACTCGACTGCCCGGTACGTACTATAGCTATAGGCTGGTGCGTAGGCCTCGCACAGTTCTGTTACTAAGATATTACATATCATTATCATACATTATCATACATTACATAATCTCTGATGCGTCTACATCTGAGCCAGCAATTGTGAGCTTAAGAAGTAATTTTCTACGCGCTTCGCCATCTACCGTATTGTACAAAATCAAGGCCTTTCACACCTTCAAACGCAGATATCTCCCAGATTCCCAGCTACTACTCGGATGGCTTTGGAATGAAAAATATCAGCATTCCCATTATTTTGCTTCACCATTGACTTATTTAAAGAGCCCTATCTATTCTCCTTAATCAACAATGGGTCAAAATTCTAGCTCCCAATCTTCCAAAAAGCTAACGCCAGACCAGGTCTCACGTTTGTTTGCTTCACGTTGTGCAAAACAGTTCAGAGCAATTGATATCTGGTCTTTAAAAGACACGTTCAGTCAGTTGGCAGAACAGCAAGATGATATTATCTACTGGAAACAAGACTCCTTCATCAAATACCTAGGCATACCAGACACGGCTAACGTTAGCGATCTACTTTTTAAATCCGCATCATTTCTTGCCTCGTTCCCCTTCTTAAATAGCATGGCACCGGCACCACTGACCGTTGAAAATCTTGCCAAGGTTATTGCTCTCACTCAGGGAAAATACAAAGGCATTCTACAATCTGAATACGACGTCAACAGGGTCATATTTCTCTCGTTTGCTGTCATTGAAAATGATACCTCGAGAGAGCCCGCTGAAGAGGAAGAAGATGACGACCTCATAATGTTTAACCTCTCCGATTTAGACACATGGGATGAACTTGATGTCATTCAAAAGTTTGACAAACTGCCAACATCCAGCGCCTACGTATTGGGGCCAGACCTATTAAGCCTTTTTGCATTCCTTCTAGCCATCAGCAGTCTCGAAGCACCGACACCCCTATCCGAACTTGCTAGTAACTTTGACTCAAAGACATATTACAAGTTCCGACGAGCTGGGCTTAATTTGATCCGTTCGATTGATAGTACCATTGCAACTGAGGCTGATCTAGTCGACAAAAAGGTTACATTTGAAATGTTCAGGCCAGCTTTTGAATCAGTATTTCCTCATATATTGGTCCCCCTTGGTGAGCTATTCGGTCTATTATTCTTTGGCAAAAATCTTCGACCAACAGAACTCATATCTGAAAAGCCAACTGAAAAGTCTACTGAAATTGAGGGATTGTTCGCCCATGAAGACGCCACCAAGCTTGTCAATCCCGTGTCTATGAGTCAGATGGCCGCCCTGTTTGGCCACTCTGCGGTGTATGGCAGGCTCAAAAAACTATATGTTGGCAGTGATGCAGGATTCTCGATGAGATCGTTTGAAACCAAGGTGTTCAAATGGCAAGCACCAACCTTTCTATTAGTTTCTGGAAGGCTGCTAGGAAACGCCACAACAAGTCGTGCAAAGTCATTTAACGACCACATTCCACCCATGAAGAAACTCATTCCACACACACCTGGGACAGTAGTGACTTATGGGGTTTATATGACGGCTCCTTGGAAGTCAAGCAGTAAAACTTGTTTCGGTAACAGCGACGCCCTCATGTTCCAACTAGAACCTATTCAAGATAAATTCACTGCAAGCCCAATACAAGGCAATTACCTCTATTTTTCACGCCTACAACCAGGCGGCATTGGCGCTGGATCGAGCCCGCCGCAAACTAATCAGCACGTCAAAAGCGCCAACGGGCATGGTCCATTCTCACTAGGAAATATTTCATTGACACTGAACGAATCACTGGAGTTTGGCATTTTTCGACATCTGGGATTAGGGGGGACTTTCCGGCCGAGCGCGACGCGGGGCACAGCTCAGTGGGAAGACCGATTCGAGATAACTGATTTAGAAGTTTGGGGTAGTGGACGTGACGAGGACTTGGAAGCGCAGAAGAAGCAGTGGGAGTGGGAAGAACGGGAAGCAAGTTATAGGGCCCGAGTGAATTTACAGGGCACGAGCGAAGACCGAACGCTTCTTGAAATGGCCGGTCTCGTGGGCAATCATGGTGGAGGGTCGATGTAGAACAGTGTCTCTAATATGTAGCATAATGTAGCACAATGTAGCACAATGTAGCACAATATTGCCTAATGCGGCATAAAGTAGCCAATTGTAGATAAATAAATAGAAAACGTCTCAGGTTTAGGGGAGAAAATATTCGAAACCACCACAACCACGTCCCTTGGCCAAACATGAGTGTTTAGATCGACAGCCTCTCTCGCGTTAACTTTGGACTCTTTGACTCTTTTGCTCAGCTGTCGGATCCGAATGAAGCTGCGAGTATCTCCAAGCACTGGTCCGTACTTATATAACAATCGCTATCAACAACAAGACCCTTGCACATATCGTGGAAACAAATGATATCAATAATCCCAAAAGTATGTACCAGTATATTCCCTGCTGCTTTTGTCCGCTGCTGCTACCGCTGCTACCGCTGCCACCGACGCTACCGCTAACGTTTGAATAGAAATTTTTGCTCCTGTTGCCACTCTCGTTGGGGGCAGACTGTATTGTTTCCTTTGGAATTCTCAACAAGATTTCAGCCTTTTACGGCCTTGCCTCACTACTTACGGGAAAGCCTATTTCTTGGCTTGAATGGGTGCTTAATATTTGGTCTCTGGTCCTTCTCTCGCTATTCATAGTCGGATACATGGGTTTGCGGAATCGGCAAGGGCTGACTGTTCTAGCCTTTGCCCATGTGTACCTTATCGATATGCTAGTCTCACTGGTGCTGACCGTTGAATTCTGCGTTCACTGGTTTAAAACCCACCAGGTCGATGTTACGGCCGCCAAACTTGCGCGAGAAACCGCTGCCACTGCCGCAGATATCAGTGACTCGGCTAGTCTGGGCCAGGAGACCGCCGTGACGGTTCTGATCACGGTATTCCTGCTGCTAGTACGCGTTTACTTTACCCTCGTTCTTATTGCGTATGCACGCCAGCTTGTGCGGTCACAGAACCTCCGCCGGTACAACGGCTCACCAAGGGGTTCGTGGAAAGCACTACTGCAGAATGTGCTGTTGGCTCCTCGGGAGTCATTCTGGACTGGGTTCAAGTCCAGCTCCACCAGCGCCACCTACTCGCCGTTGGCTGGTGCTGCACACCATCGATCCATGAACTCAGTGAGCAGCGGTACTACGCTGCTGAACGATCCAAAGTTTGAACTAGACGATTTTATAGATGAGGAGAGCTCGCTACACGGCGAGGGTATGTCGTCGCCGTTTGTTGCGCAGAGTATAGGGGGCAGCGAAGAGGGCGAGGGCCATGACTAGCGACGGTTTTACGAGCACAGTGCTGATATAAATTATGATAATAATAGGAATTTTTATGACAGGCCAAATGGGTACAGCGCACATGTAGGTTGATGGTCCGTGTAAGACAGCAGGACGCGGGCGATAAATTGTACAACGAGCCTCCGCAGCGTGACGAATGGCCCGAGACCCGAACCCGAGGATTGCGAACTGTCATGAGGTTGGGTTTGTTCTATTTGCATGCGCTTGCAATTCGTGCTTGCAATTCGTGCCTGCAATTAGAGTGGTGGACGTTGAATCGTGACATGTTCCTATTAACGCGTTAGGTAGGAAAATTGAAAAAGTGTTTTGTGCAACGTTTTTGTTTGTTTTGACCAACAACCTCTTTTTGTCGTAATATCTGTTTTTGACTTTTCCTCCTCCTCCTCCACCACCACCATCAAGACCCACCTCTCTCTGCAACTACGCTTACTCTAGTCTCGTCGCCGACTCTATGGAGTTGCCCTCTCGTTTACCACCGCATGTACTAACCTGTAACACGCTTCTTCGCGACCGCCGCAATCCTCCCTTCCCCCTACGATAACCTCGCAAGGGAATCGCCATCTTGCGGCTAGACTTTATAACTCCTCTTGCAGTTCTTCCAACTCCACCAACACCGCCCAAATCGCCCCTATAATGCCTATACCCCCTGCTCCGCTTAAAACTCACGGTGTGACGCGTAGCCATCGCCATACACAGAGCCAGGGCCACTTCTCGTCCTCATCAGCTGGCGATTTTGCACCTGCAAACCCATCTCTAACAAATTCTGACGAAAATCACACTCTTCATATCACTGAGAACGTTGTCTACCCGCGACCACCGCGTTTTCCGTCCAACTCCCCCATATCTCCTATGACCATCCCGCACGGAGACCTCGAGACCACCCTACAGTTCCTCAGCAGCCAAACCACACCGCTAGAGCCACCGTCCCTGGCTTCGTCTTCCAGCTCGTCGCTATTCCATCGCAGTGTTTCTCCCTCGTTTGTTCCCTCGCGCCCGAACTCGCGTGGTGTCAACTTCTCCCGCCCATCAACTTTCTACAAGCTGGAAAATACTGAACCCATTGGTACTGGTGGGTCAAAAGTCCTGCGCCAGACTTCACTGTCGTCCAGCAGTGACGACACCGCGTCTTCCCGTTTCTACTCGCCTACGTCTTCCCCTACAAAATCCTCATTGCATCTCGTCGAGTCCAACCAAAGCTGCGACCATAAACAAAAACCGAATGACGTAGGTCCTAATAATAAAACCTCCTCGTTTAATAATACCCATACCCACCAACATTTCGACGGTAGAACCCCAACTTCATCTAGCGACTTTCCGCCGTTCTTTACCGGACCCAGTGGCAGTAGTATGCCCTCAGAACATATGGCTCCGGCGCAGAACAGATCCTTTTCTAATGAGGTAAGTATGCTGTATACGTGTTTTTTCTTTTCTAACCAAATCTTATAGCTCTCTTCTCGCCAGCCGAATTGGCAGTCATTCATCCCTCCTCCACAGCCACGATCCAGCAGCACATCTGATATTAATCCAGGCATTCGAACTACTGTTATGGAACCGGTGCGCGTCGCTAGTGATACTCTACCTCCTATATCACCCATCCTTGATGACGGCGGCAAAAAACCGTTCTCGACATTGGCAGACAAGCACAAAAGTATGGCTGTATTCACAGGCCGCGACTCCAGTGATCTACCACCCATGCCACCTTCGATAAACACCGAATCTGAATCCCCTACGTCGACAAGCTCTTCGCATTCGCATCCTAAAAGGCGTCCAAAGATATGTCAGACTTGCGACCTTCCCATTTCGGGACACTTTGTGCGTGCTCTCCACTGTGTATATCACATGGACTGCTTTACGTGTTTCGACTGCTCTAAGCCATGTTCAGCCAAGTTTTTCCCTGTGGAATCCCCAACCGAGCTTCCTGCTACAGGTAATATGGTACCGCTCTGTGAGCAGTGCTATTTTCGGCGGCAAGATCTGCTGTGCTCCACATGTGATGGAGCTTTACGTGGGTCGTATATCACTGCACTCGGAAAGAAGTATCACGTCGAGCACTTTACGTGCTCGCTGTGCTCAACCGTGTTCGGCTCGGACGACAGCTATTATGAACACGAAGATAGCATTTACTGCCGATATCACTATTCAACGTTATATGCTGCCAAGTGCGAGGGATGTAAAACAGCTATCTTAAAACAGTTTGTGGAAGTTTTTCGCGGAGGGCGTGAACAACAGTGGCATCCGGAATGCTACATGATCAACAAGTTCTGGAACGTCATGATCAACCCTAATAGCCCGTCTGTTTATCCAGTCGAAAATGAGCAAGCGATTGCACTGGAAAACAAGGCCTTGATGTCTCCCAACGCTGAGTCTCGTGAAGCAGTGTTACGTATAGAGCAGGAGGCTGAGCAAAAGTCCTATCACATATGGTCTATATTGTGTGGATATGAAGAGGCGTCCGCTGCCTGTATTTCTGACATGCTTCAGTTTGCCACTTCGGCGCGGTATCATGAAACTTTGTTAAGCACGGCCAAGTTTGTTGCCAAGGTTGAGGTATTGCTATCGGGAATTGACATTTTAAGTGCTCACATTGACCCTTTGCTAAGTGCATTGAAAGAGAACGACGGCAACTCTCAAGAAGACCAAGACGCAGAGGCGCCGGAATTCAAAACACTGATTTCAATCGTGCGAGAGGTAGGATTCACTCAACTTCACAAAGAGCCCAAAACGCTGTGCAAAAAAATTGTCAGCTTTATGTCGCTCTTGTCCAAAAGCAGAGAGCGAAGTATGAAAGAACCAGGGCCAACGCAGGAGTTACTAGACTCTGTTACAGGTATGGCACATTACTTGAAATTGCTGATACGGCATGGTCTCTCCAACGCGTTGCGGTACGATCGCGCGTTTACAACAGGTAATATCGTCGGGAAGTTTCTGGACCAGGTGTCTACACACGATCAAATTCCGCAAAACCCGCTTGAGTCTCTTGGTGTGTCTGGCAAGGCAAACGACAGGTGCTTACAGTGCGGTAATTCTACGGAAGACGACTGCGCTAGTCTCGACGATAAGAGATGGCATTTGGACTGTCTGCGTTGTGTGCGTTGTGAGTCTATGCTAGGCTCACGCGTTAAAGATGCGCGATACTTGATTAAGGAAATGGTAATTATCTGTGATTCTTGTCGGCGCCCTGGAGAAGAGGTCCAAGGAAACTTTGTTGTTGTCACTAAGCTACACCAGTTTGTCTATTTAGTGAAAATCGCTCTGGCACGCCTCCAGCTGGTTCTGAAAACATATGATACGCGTGACAATGTGCCCAGTCCAGATCCTCTTTTGCCTGTGCCACGTCCAACGTTACAAACAGCTTTGAGTAGCAGCAGTATTATTTCCTCACGTCGGAATGCTGATAGTGACAAAGCGGTTCCTGAAACTGGATATATGACAACTCTCAAGGATATTCGCAAGCTTAGGTCGACACGGCTGGGTCACAGCTTGTCTGAATCTTCTCGCCTTGCACGGCGGTCTCGCGTTTTAGATATGCCACCGAGCGAGCACGGGCTCTTGGGTAAGAACGATTCATCATCGTCGCTAGCTGAGAGAACGGACGCTCTACCAACATCGCAAACCCTTACTGTTCCACAAAATTCCCGCCAAAGGACGTCGCATAGCGTACCCCGATCACCAATTATTACTGACTCTACATTCTCATCGCTTGAGCATCCTATTGCACCGCGCTCAAGAGATGTCACGCCGTCAGGGTCTCCTAAACAAGGTAACAAGCAGCTGCAACGCGGCCGACAGCCAAGGAGGGCTGGCCGCAAATTCAAGATTGAAGATGAGCCCTCAGGGCGTTCAAAGTACAGTCAGTTGGATCGCACAACAGACCTTATTCGCAACGAGAAGTCACTTATTCTGGACGACATTCCGCGTATTGTTGCGGCGGAGCAAGCACGCGAATTACGACCGAACGCTTTCCGTCACCGTACCAAGGAGGTATCGCAGGAAGAGAACGTGCATGTTATGGATGTACATGAGAAGAGGCATCCTGAGCGCCTGATGTCTGATTTATCTTCTGCCGAGCTATTTTACGTGCAGCATGTCTCTATTTCATTGATGTTGTCTAGTGTAGCCAAGTGGTTCACGCTTGAAGAATTGGCCGAGTTGATTGAGACGAGAAAATCGCCTTCGCTGTGGGTAAAATTCGGCAAGGCGTTTAGTCTTAATGGCAACAATCCGGAGCCAAAAAATAAGAAGAAAACAGGTGTTTTTGGAGTCTCACTAGAGCAACAAGTTGAAAAGTATGGAGTAGACTCAACATTTGGAGTAGGCCCTGGTCCGTTACGGATTCCCGCGTTTGTTGACGAGTGCGTGTCTGCGATGAGGCAAATGGACATGTCTATTGAGGGAATTTTTCGCAAGAACGGTAATATTCGGCGGTCTAAGGAGCTCGCGGAAATGGTGGACAAGGCTCCAGGTAGGTCGGGCATGTTTACGGACGAGAACCCAGTTCAGCTAGCCGCGCTATTCAAGAAATACCTGCGAGATCTGCCCGAATCGCTTTTGACCTTTAAACTCTACAAGTTGTGGTTAACGGCACAGGAAGTGAACGATTTTGAAGAGCGCAAGAATTTAATGCACTTGATCTGCTGTTTGATGCCGAGTGCGCATCGCGACGTTACAGAGGTACTATTCAACTTTTTGTACTGGACGGCGTCTTTCTCTCATATTGACGAAGAAAGCGGATCTAAAATGGACATCCACAATCTGTCTACAGTGATTACACCAAATATCCTATACCCGAGGCGCAAGGACAGCACGACACCGGACTCTAGCGAAGGATATTTTCTGGCCATTGAGGCAGTTGATATTCTTATCAAGGAGCACGACCGATATGCCAAGGTACCACCTGAAGTTCTTGACATTATTGTTGGCGCAAATTTGGTGCAAACGTGCACCGATCTCCCAAGCAAGGATATACTGGACAAAATTCAGCTGTACATTGTGGAGCATGGTATGCCCACATTACCACTTCCTCCCATGAATATGGGCATGGTAGCCACGGAGCAACGACTGTCGACATCTTCGGAGCCTGTTGTAACTGGATCTAACTCAGGCCCTGTTCTTGAAATCCCGGGATCAAATAAAGATCGGCCATCACCGATTAGGGCGCACACAGATAATGGGCCAAATGGGAATGAAGCTAGCATCAAGCAAGTTAAATCACCAATAGCGCTATAGTAATCAGCTTTCTTCTTTCTTTCTTTTTTTTGTTCTTTCCTCATTACCCTTTTACTCTATGAATACCCTGGTCGACGCTAGATCGGATCCACGTGAATGAAACGAAGTACAAGAAGAAGATGAAGATGAAGATGAAGATGGAAGAAAAAATGGCCATTTTGGTGGAAGGAAGTCTGTGTGTATACGCAAACAAAATCAACGGGGGGGCATAGCGGGGAAAAAGTCAAGTTA
>JAJMKT010000567.1:0-11708 GCA_030563985.1 Geotrichum restrictum
AAAACAGGTGTATACTGGGCCGGGCCTTAGACTTCAGATATCTCAATTAAAAATACTTGATTTCAATGAGGCAATACGTATATTTAAATGAATATACCGTTATATCCCCCTGAATCAGATTTGAATTCATGTAGAGTGCCCGGAATACCATGAGTTCAAGTGATTGAATATTCACAAAATTCAAGATCCAAAAGACACAGAGGATCGATTCAAACGTTTACAAAGACTACCGGGTATATATATATATATATCTACAGACCAAAATTTCTCAACCGAACTTGTGACGATAGCGTGTATACAGTATTTAAACATTACTTTACGCGCAATCCTACGGTCCTACTTTGCGCGCCTGTTTCTTTTAGGAAGGATAATTCATACGTAGTTTCCCAGCCACAGTAAAAATCAGTGTAGATCTGGAGGGAGAGATAGACTACGTTAACGATATCATCATAGATTCATAGCTACTTTACAAGAAAACAATTTAAAAAGATTGCATTTATTTTTTACAAGATAGCCGCGTGTCTTCACATGGACTTGACGGTCTTAAATTACTCAAATTACTCTTAATTACTGCTAACGGCAGTCCATGTCTATCAAGTTATCAAAGTCATGAAACAAAATCAAATACTAAATACTAAATACAAATACAAAACATACATAAGAAAGAATCGTTTTCATACATAAATTAGATGGCAAGCTTGTTTTTTTTATTCTTTTCTTTTCTTAATCGTCGCTTTCAAGACCCGATAGCGCCCGAATCACCTGGGGGCGGCTCAACATTTGATTAGTCCATTTGTAAACTTCTGGGTACTCGTTCTTGAGATTGATGCCAATACGGTCTACAACGTGGTTCCAAGTTACAAACGATAGATCCGCAACCTACATATTTTTTGGTTAGCATCAAGTAAAAGAAGGGGGAAGGGGAATGAACTTACTGTTACTCTATTTCCAACAAGCCATACGGGATCATCGAAATACACACTTTCCGACAAGGCCGACGTTCCAAGCGAGAACCGCTCATCATCCATTTCCATAATCATAGCCTCCCTCAGTTCCGCCAACCGCATTTCCACCACACCGTATATTCTGCGCGCCTCGTTCGTATAGCGCTCGACCGCCGATGTGATCATCTCCGGATGAAAGTACCGGAAATGCAGGGCTTGGCCAATCATGGGAGCATGGCCTGAAGCCTGGTAAAACAGCCACGAGTTGATGGTAGACTGCTCGGTGAAATCGTCGGCGTAGAGACTGCTGCTGGTGCCGTCACGGCCTGCACGCTGGCACAGGTAGATCAGGATGGCGCCGGACTCCCATACTGCGTGGTCGCCGTTATCGTGATCTATAATGGCGGGTACTCGGGCGTTCGGGTTCATGGAAATGTAGTACGGCGACCGTTGCTCGTTCTTTTTAAAGTCTAGGAAAAAGGTTCTGAACTTGATACCGAGTTCTGCAAGCACTACAGCGACTTTGAAGCCATTTGGAGCAGACTGTTTAGTTAGCAAGGCGAGTCGAAAGAGTGTGATAGGGGGAGCTGGAACTTACTCTGTGTGAGAATAGACTGATGCCCTCAGTTGGTGGGTTTTTGCGGTATTCGCCTATGCGGTCTAAGGGCAGTTGATTTATAAAGTCAGCCTGTGTCCGCATGGGAATGTCCATGGACTGTGGATGGTGGTTTTGGTGCTGGAGGTTATCAGGGATGATGCTGTCATTATATCTCATGTCGTCATTATTGTAATCATTAAAATGGGAGTTGTTGTTGTTGTTGTTGTTGTTGTTATTGCTGATCATGCTGTGTTGTTGCTGGGTTATATGTATAGAAGCCAAGGCAGAAGAAAGGTTTGAGACCGGTTTCTTGCCATTTTGCGAGACCATTTTGAAGTTGAAGCAGAGAGCTTAGAGGTAAACGTTGGCGGGTGAGAGTGTGAGTGCGTGAGGTAAAACGTTTTTTTTTTTTTTTTTTTTCTGTGGTCAGTGGAACGAGTGTGAGTGAGTGAGTGAGTGCCCATGTAAAAAATCAGTGCTCTCTCTCAGCAGCTACGTACTGGGAGAGAAGAAAAATTTAAAAAATGGGGAGTACTGTATATTTGGGCATGTGTAATTACAAGACCATGACCAAGCAGAGGCCGGGTGTGTCTATACTACTGTACACTGTAGACTACAGTAGAAGAACTTTTACCAAATGCCGCTGAAACCACCATAACTTTGTGGACTTTTGTGGACTCTTGTGGAGTGCTTTTGTGGACTTTTTGTGGGCTTTGAGGTGGCGGCCCTCAGGTCTAATAATCATTTGGAGGAGGCATATGTGTATTTGAAGTGACGGTACTGAGGGCAGTGGGCACCGATAAATCTCAGACAAAATGATTCAGGGTGTTGTGACGGGCTGATCAATGAAATTAACACTGAACACACACATTAATTGGACAGTTTCACAGTTAACAAGAACTTGTTCAAGTGCCGTACGGCGTACTGAGCGTACTCTGCTGGAAAGATATATATATATCTGCGAAAGGGCGGCTGATGCCATTCATGTCTCAGCGGAACAGGCACATGGCACATATCCACGGATTCGAACAGGAATACTTTGAAACGATTGCAAGACAGGTTTATTTTTTGGTTTTTTGGTTTATACTTTCAGTGACGACCTAGGCTTCAAGGAATTGATATATATAGTCTATCTTGAAGGTTATGCTAGATGCTGCCAAGGGCTGGCCCCAAAGGCTTGAAACTTGAGCAACCTGAGCAGACTAGACCACTACGAGCAAATGCGACAGTGAGATGAACCCGCCGTTACTTGGAGAGCGGTCTCAGTGAATGTCTGTTCCTTGCACTTGATGAGTTGCCATTAATTGCAAATATAATGCAGCACGCGCCGTTAGTATTCCACGCGTCAAAATGAGATGCCATGGTCACAAATGAGATGGAATAAAGTAAGGCACACTGCAATTGAAATGTCAACAAAAATCCGGATTTATATGGCATGACACTGACAGCCATGGATGTAGCAGGTGCCGCAGGCAGGCGTTCGTCTACGTTTATAATTAATGGGGTCGACTGGGGTGGGTGTCGCCGGGGCAAACCCAAAGAATCATAAGTTCAGAACACAAACAATTGTGGGCCCGCCCCGGTATAATTAGACCAGTACGTACGTAATAAGCTATAGCTGCTAGACAGTTAAATTAATGCGAAATGAAAATGACTGGCTGCGGTGGGTACTGAGACGGTGGATATTGGAACGGTGGATACTGGAACGGTAGATACTGGAACGGTTTAGAAAATCGTTAGATAGTTCATTGCAACTTGCAACTGGTCAACTTAACTCAACTCAACTCAAATCAACCTTCTCACATATACTTTATAATACTTTGTAATACTTTGTATACGCCAATTGCTCAAGTTACAAATATATGCTCAAAATAGCCTTGAAATAAATAGCCACACTTAGTGACTACACACACAAAATAATTCTAATTAATTTAAAAAAAAAAAAAAACAATTCAAAAGCTTGCAATCAATTGAATGAAAGACGTATAATTAGTATACGCGACGTTACATGTAACTTGCCAAACAACTCTGACCCATATCCCCAAATAATGTTGATGTTATAGATCTCGACCTAATAAAGGTCATGAGCATCAGCATCCATATAATTGGAAAGACATGCTCCGAGGCATTCTGGAATTTTTAAGCACGCTCTGAATGGGCACGCTCTGGAAGGACAACAACACTGGAAAGGCACCACTGATCCGACACTGGGCCAGCTGGAAAAAGTATACAGTACATGTGCACGCTACGTAAAAAAAGATGGCCAGTGGAAAGTTGCTGGATATGGGGTATTGTGGATGGGTCCTCATGAATTTTAAACTACAGTGTACTGTAGTTTGTGAAACCTAATTTTTCATGGACATCATGGACATGTCCATGGGTCTCACACTTGATTCAACTCAAATATTTTTTGGGGATTTAGTTCTGGACACTCGCGCCTTTGCCTGTTCTGCCCCAGCTCTGCCACTGCCTGTTTGCAATATTTGCAATATTTGCTCTGCCCTGTTCTGTTAGATCTGCCCTTATGGTCTACACACGACTCTATAGAGAACTCTACTACACATTTAATATGAATAATAAATAAGATGAAAATATATAATATTATTCACTTAGCAGAAACTACACAAAAGATATTCAGTTACTCAGTTACTCAGTATACTATATCATATTCCAAAAGGAACCGTTCGAGAGCTATAAATATATATCCAAAGGCCCTTTTTTTTTCTTCTTCTTCTTCTTCTTCGCTTCTTCGCTTCTTTCTCGGGTTTTTTTTTTTTTGTTCGTCTTGGCTATTACTGACTCGAGAGATCAACTGATACTGCCTTTTATTCTAAAGATCAAAATCAAAAATCAAACTACAACTTTACAAACTTTGCAATGAATGCTGCTGCAATCAATGGGCCTTCGTTTCTAACGGCCTTTTCTGACTGCATTCTGGATAATGTCGTCGGGGTTTGTGATATTCAATTGATCCAATATGATGTGGCAACGCTCGCATTAAAATTTCAGCGGCAAACTTCTTCTGTTGCGTCTACTTCTGCTGCTGCTGCTGCTGCTTCTTCTGCAGGAACATCGGCAGGAACAGCATCAGCACCAGCACCAGCACCATCGACTTCAATTAATTCACCGCATAACCTTCTCGCAACTCAAAAAAAACTCTACAACCACCTGAACCCCCAGAAAAAACCAATTTCCCAGACCCACGCCCTTCTCACTGGCAGACATGCACTGGCATACGCCACAGACGACCAAGACCAAGACCCCGCCCGAGCTTACCCACAAGCCATATTTGATCTCGTCGCTCATGATTCCGTTTCTAGTACTTCTAGTAGCTCCAGCTCCAGCTCCAGCTCCTCAGTGGCCGCTGCAGGCACGGTAGTCATGGCCTCACATAACTTGTCTTGCTCATTCGCGGCTGCATCACCTTACAAGTACGCGCTGATATTTAGTCGTCGTCGTCGTCGTGTGACGTCGGCAACAACAACCCAGACCCAGCAGCTCCGTGACCCGTTGCTTGACTCCATTATTTCCAGGCACCAAGACCAGTCGGGCAATCTTCCGTGGCTGACCCAACCTGCAGTCGAGTCCGACGTCGACTCGCCCAGCAATGGTAGCAATATTAATAGCAACGGCAGCAAAACCAAAACAAAAGCCAAAAACAAAAGCAACTCAGAATCTCTCGTACTGCTTTTTAACCGCAAACGAAAACGGAAGCTCTGGCGGCGCTGTCTCAAAGATATTTTCGGACTCCAAACTGTTAGCGTCCGCAAAGTGCTTTCCATTCCCACCACAACCACTACTACTACTACTACTACGCGCGGCGACCCCCATACAATCAAAATCCGACGCCGCCGCAATAGTATTGACTCATGCTTGTCGCTGGAATCGATAGCTAGTGTCAATAGCCGGAGCAGTCGATGGAATAGACCAGCTAATAGTAGTAGTGGTCACCGACGCAGCAAAAGTGTGGCCAGTTGTGAAAGTTGCGGGCATCAGCAGCAGCTGGAAGAAGAGGCCAATGGTAGCAATACCCGCCGCCTGCGTGATCAAGTTCCGCCGGTACCACCGCTTCCACCACAATTTGCGCCATCCATACCCACCAAATCCACCGACCGCCAATACCACCACAACAATGACAACAGCAGCAGAAACAGCATTGATAACTGGGTATCGCCTCCACCTACTCCCATAACCTCCACCACCACAACCACCACAACCACAACCTCAGCCACACCCAGCAGCAACAATAAGACCGAAAGATTGCGGCTGATTCACTACAACAAAAACAACCGCAACGTTCATGCAGCAACAGGCACCCTTGAACTCGACCACTTCCTCAGAGCAGCGCTTGAAGAAGGGGTGGGCGAGGAAGGTGTCCGCCCATATGCCTGGAAGACTATTTTTGGCGTACCCGGTGGTGGTGGTGGTGATGGCAGTAGCGGCAGTGATGTGGAAAATGCAAACACCAAACGAGAAATTGAAGTCCAGGACTTGATCTCTGGGTATCGCGTTGATGTTGTTGATTCAAAGGGTGGCAGCGGCAGAAGAAGTGATCTACTTAAAAATGGCAAGACCAAATCAGAACACGGTAGTGCTACCAGTAGAAGCAGGGCTTTTGATGGGTTCAAAATAAAACCACTCAGCAGCAGTATCGTCATCAACAACAACAACAACAACAACAACAACAGCACCAGCACCAGCACCAGCACCAACAACGAGAATAGAAAACCCACAAGCTACCCCATTCCCAACACCTCAAACTCCCATACCTACAAATCGTCAGCTCATACACGCACCCAAAGTGAACCTGTAGCAGTGTCGGTGCCCGTGATTGCGGCGGCACCCGTGGCCCGTCAATCCCGTACTGTGAGCCAGCTACCTTTGAAAGTAACCATTCCGGCGTTTACACAAGGTCTTCAAAGTAAGCCTAACCTTGTTGAACATCAGTCACAAGTTCAAGAGTATGATCATGCTTATCCTACTACTACTACTACTACTACTCCACTGTCAACTTCGAGAACAATATCAGTAACCTCAGGTACCTCAGGAACATTGGGACCCTCAGCAACATTAGTAACAGCTCCTGGAGCGCTACCACATCAACAACATCAACAACAACAACAACCAAAAACAATCCCAAACAACCATTGCCCAAAATTCTTTACGGCAAACGTTACGCCACCGCTAGATTTATTACCTCCTCCCCACCTCCTACACTCCCGCGGGTACAGCGCCTCGTGCACCAGCCCGACGGGCATGTCGAGTTCACCACCTGCTGGTAGTACTGCTTTTTTTTCTACTCCCATTTCTGTTTCCACGTCAACGCCCGTTTCATCCACCGGCGCGAGCCCGTTTTCGTCGTCATCGTTATCGTCGTCGTCGTGGTCCGCATTAGCATCATCAGCATCAGCATCAGCATCAGCATCAGCATCAGCATCATCGGTATCTGCTGCATCCGCATCCGCATCGACGCTGGCTTCGTCTCCTACCTCGCGGATCACCAACACCAGCTTTAGTGCTAGTAGTACTGGTAGCACTAGCGGGGGCAGCAGTGCGCTTAAAATAGGGTCGACGTCGACGTCTAGGAAATCTACTAATAAGTCCAAATCATCAGGCAAGTCGACTTCGACTTCGACTTCGACTTCGACTTCGACTTCGACTACTGGCACTGGTACTACCGGTACTAGTAAACCCAGGGCGAGTAAATTGAGGGCAAGCAAACTTGGGCTTATTCTTGGGCATTACCATAGTTCTAGCGGTAGTGGTGGTGGGAGTGGGAGTGGGAGTAATAGCGATCGATTTTATGGATCTGGATTTGGAGGTGGATCAGGCTCGGGATCAGGTTTTGGATCAGGTTTTGGATCAGGTTTTGGATCAGGTTTTGGATCAGGTTTTGGATCAGGTTCAGGATTTGGTTTCGGATTTGGTGGTCGAGATGACGACGATTTGAGCGAGTTGTCCGTCGCTTGTGTGACTCCCCACAGCATGAGGTCGCCCGAAATCATGTCCCCGCAGCTACACGGACTTGCTCATTCGGTATCAGCGTTTAGCTCGCCCGTGACATCGTCACCACAGCATCAGAACTATCAAAACCATCAACACCACCAATTGCTTCTGCCTCCCCCATCTCTGGCTCACTCTCACTCTCACTCTCACTCTCGTTCTCAATCTCATCCTCTTCCAGTCTCTCTTCCACAATCGCACCCTCATTCTCATTCACACTCTCATTCACAGGCACAGGCACAGGCACAGGCACAGGCACATACACACGCGCTGCTGCTGCAAGACCAGTTTCAAACGTGCCATAGTTTACCTTCGCTCATGTCAGATGTGACGACCTCGTCTAGCAGTCTGTCATCGGCTGCGGGTGGGTTCTGTGATGTTGATGGGATATCTACAAATGGAAGCATTATTAATGGTGGTGTTGGTGTTGGTGTTGGTGGTGGTGGTGGTGGTGGTACCAATGATTACTCGACTTCTTCCAATGGGTACTCGACGTCCTCCATTGATTATAATCACTCGACGACTTCCAATGGTTACTCGACATCTTCCAAGGGCAACGCTGCAGGTTTGGAAAACATGTCCAACTTGTCACACTTGTCACACTTGTCAATTGCAAGCTTGTCGCCACCCATAAATTCCATGCCTAGATGGCATATCTTGTCGCCGCCGACGTCGCCGTCTCCGCCCAAGTACAGGTTACCTGAAATTCCCGAGATTCCTGAGCAGCGTGTGTAGACTGCAGTACGTGTGTGTGTGTGTGTGTGTGTATGTGTGTGCTGATGTGTGTATCATGGTAGACTCTCTAGTGTACATATAGTAAATAAGCTTATTGCAATATATTTTTTGAGTCGAGAATAGAGTAGGACCTGTAGGTATAAGCAAGTGGTTTATTTTGAATATATATACTATATATACTATATGGGCATAATGAGCTATAGTTCTATGGTTGGGCTGCTAGATATATATAGTATAGTAAGTATACTGTAATTTAGAATGTCATAAATTCATTGCAATTGTTGATGATCATACAATTACAACGGTATGTGAAAGCTAAGTACTGGGAGTAGGTCGACTCAGTGGGAGACTGGGAGTAGAGTCTACCGGGGTAAGTAAATCATTAACTACTTAATAAAAATATAGCGTTCGGGTTGATTGTGTTTGCCGTTCAGACTGAAATATACAGTTTAGTGTATATTATAGTCTAATTGCACGGAGGAATGAAATATATAGTTAGCTTTTTTTATCACAATTAATTTCGTTTAGTCTACACTGCGGGCGGCGGCGGTGACTGCAGCGCTGCAACGTTGGCCGCCGTGGGATTGGCAGTAGCCCAATGGCCCAGTAGCAGTGGACATAGCTGCCGAGTACGAGCTAGAATATGAACAAAATCAAATAAAAATTAATACTGTTTTGGTGACACTTATTATGGTTACATGACTCTAGACTACTTTTTGGTGACATGAAAGGACAAGCTTATATAATGGACATAAAACACACACATGAAAAAAAAAAAAAAAAAAAAACTGGCCATATATATATACAGTACGGGTATCAGTAAAAGGATTTAGTTGGTCCATGGCAAGAGAATCAATATTGATCAATTGCTTTGGATCCGTCGACTAGCTACGAAGCCTAGACATTGGACGGGAGTGGTTCAGAATCTACTGTATTTATTAATTCATAAATTCATAAATTCATAAACTCATAAATTCAACATACATACACTGTCATACAGTACGTAGTCTATCTAATTGAATTTTTACTAAATCAACTTCAGTTCAACGTAAAAATTCAACAACGTATACACACACACCGTCCGACCGTCGTACAGAACTAGTACATTAAAATCAACTTCAGTCAACTTTAGTTTAGTCAATTATAATCGTCCTTGATTCGAAGCTCAATATTGCTAGCCCCTCGGCCACCCTCGGTATGAAGAAGAGTCTACTATGGGGACTTCATTGGGGAGTATGTACTAGTTGTAGACTACCGGTAGACGAAATCAGAAGGGACGAATCAGAGTGTTGGGAAATGTGGTTGTATACCGGTATTAGCAAAAAATATGTGTATATACTATATACTCAAAGCTCATTATTCAAAGCTCACTAGAAACTCAGTAATCATTGCGAGCCAAGAAAGTATCGTAATTGAAATTTAATTGAAATTTAACTGAAATTTAACTGAGATTTAACTGAAAAGGAAGAATCAAATTGCCTTCTGCAATATTGCAAATTGCAATTGATCATTCAAACACATACTGTATCTCATGGCTTGTTATTTTTATATTATAACCTATGACTTATACCTTATAACTTACACCTTACAACTTGCATATTTCCTTCTCGAGATCTTCAAATCTTGATTTTAATTTTTTCTTTTCTTCTTTCCTTTTCTTCCTTTTTCCTTTTTTTTTTTCCTCTTTTTTTTTTTTTTTTTTTTTTTTTTTTTTTTTTTTTTTTTTTTTTTTTTTTTTTTTTTTTTTTTTTTTTTTTTTTTTTTTTTTTTTTTTTTTTTTTTTTTTTTTTTTTTTTTTTTTTTTTTTTTTTTTTTTTTTTTTTTTTTTTTTTTTTTTTCCCTTTTCTTTCCTTCTCTTTTTCTTTCCTTCTCTTCTTCTTCTTCTTCTTCTTCTCCTCCTCCTCTCTTCTTCTCTTTCCTTCCTTCTCAAATATTTATTCATTACTCTTCACCTCTCTCTATCTACCACAAGAAAAAAACATAGCTAACTAAAAATGGCTGAAGAAGAAGTACGTATATACCTTCCCTCTCTTGCCACCACTTAGCCTCTCCTCTACCCCATTGAATGAATCCCCATTAATCGGTTTCGTTTCGTTTCGTTTCTTACTTTTTTTTTCTTTTTTCTTTTTGGTTGGTCTCTTTTTCCCTTTACCCTTCGTTGGGTTAATCGCCCTCGAAGAGTGGTCTTTTCCTTGTGGACTTATCCTCCTCGCGTGGCCTCGCGTGGCTTGCTACGTTGTCAAAAAAACATTTTTTTTTTTCTTTACACCTTCTAACACAACTTCTAGCACAACTTTGATACCGCTTCCGCTGGTGCCTCCCTCACCTACCCCATCCAATGTTCCGCTCTCCGCAAGAGTGGCTTCGTTGTCATCAAGGGCCGTCCCTGCAAGATCGTTGATATGTCCACCTCCAAGACTGGAAAGCATGGTCACGCAAAGGTCCATATTGTCGCCATTGACATTTTCACCCAAAAGAAGATTGAGGATCTTTCTCCCTCTACCCACAACATGGAGGTCCCTAACGTTGCCAGAACCGAGTACCAGCTCATTGATATCGATGACGGTTTCCTCAACCTCATGACTAACGATGGTTCTCTCAAGGACGATGTCAAGGTCCCCGAAGGTGACATTGGTGACAAGATCCAGTCCGACTTTGATGACGGAAAGGAGTTGCTCGTTACCATCATCTCTGCCATGGGTGAGGAGGCTGCTATTTCCTTCAAGGAGGCCCCCAGGTCTTAAAAAGTTTCTCACTGTTGTTATATATTGGTAGAATTAAAAAAAAGTTGAAAATAAGGAAAGTGTTTTTTGCTATAACGATCGCCGACAGTAAGAGTAAAATCAATTGTAACCATTTGATTACCGCAATTGCAATTCAATTGGCAGTAATGGCGGCATACAACGCAAGAAGAATTCCCACAGATCCTCCAATGTACGGCAACCTGCCCAACAAGCTCAAGACATGGCTCGAATGTGTAACCAAGTCCGGGTGGTCGCTAAAAAAGTAGACAACAAGCACGCGGGACAAATTGTAAACCAAGGGATCCCACTTTTGTCCTCTTCTTCCTGTTGAGTCCCTTCCAAAGTTGACATAATAAGACACGAGCAACGGGATTATTATGAGGCCTACACCCCAAACGACCAAAGGATTCCAAAGCAATTTGCGAGAACTAAGCAACTGCACCACCAAAACTTCCATTGGCAGTTTCACAAACTCCGTTGAAGTAGGGACCCCGTTATCGATTGTATAAATGTGCAACACCGTGGCGGCCTGTTTATACAAGGCCGCGATAAGCGTTGCAAACTCCACTATTGAGAGTAACGCTGTTACAAAGTAGACACTGGAAAGGGTGGTTTGGACTCGTTCGTTGGTTGCGAGGGTACGGGTGACGACTGCTTCTTGGGTAGCGGTGGCTGATTTCTGGG
>JAJMKT010000568.1:0-11684 GCA_030563985.1 Geotrichum restrictum
GACATTTTTTCGGTGACCGTGTACGGCTGCGGCTAGCCGCACCCACCTTCCATTTTGCATATGGTCCCTGAGCTACTCGGTACGAGAGCTACAGGAACCATACTCAGGGTAACAGTGCCATCTAAACTATCCAGTAAAGACGCACTACTCACTGGAGAACAACGAGAGACACAGTCGATGATACTAGAGTGACAGGACCACCACCACGGTGTTAACATTCATAAGAGATATTTAGCTCGATTCAAACCATCTTATTTATTATACACACATCCGAGTAGGAACAGGCCCCTATTCGAGCTTATTACTCAGGCACCCGACGCCTAGCGATGGCCGGACCTGACATCGGGTGCCAAAGACAATTTCACGCGTACAAGCGCGCGCGCGCGCAAAAATCACGTGACATATTTTTGCGCGCGCGATCGATAGAAAAGGAAAATCTGTAAACTACTTTCGATGTCCTCTCTGAAAACCACTTACCGGGATAGCTTCGACAGCTATATATTTGCATCCTAGCTTCATCATCGCTTGCAACTTACACCATGTCATCTAACGGAGCGGATTACGAATCGATTCTAAAATACGAGATTCTGGATCAGAATAATGTCGTAAGTGATGGCGATTGGTAGTTTGACGTTGCTTGGATCTAACACGATCAAAAGGTCACATATCGCTTGTTGAGCAGAAAGCTTAAGGTGAACGTGAATAAGGCAAAAGAGTAGGTCATTGATATCATAGCTGCTACCAGGGCCTAAGCTGACGCGTTTTTTTTAGTGATCTTTTTGCTTTTAAGAGCAAGTCGCCTGAGGCTATACATGCAACATACATTGTAGCTGGAGCTGTCAAGGAATCTATCTCCAATTGTGTCAAAAATTCAAACACGTTCCCGAACGATTATCAACCAGTGAAAATTCTTGATAGTTTTGGCTCGCTGGATGGATCCCCGGTGACGCGACAACTGAGGACAATCAAGCTTGTTTCTGAGCGAGACCTGGAGGGTGAGTACGATTGAGGTATGCCAGTACTTTACTGATTAGTTTTAGAATGCAAAAAGACATTCGAATCTATTTCGTCCACTCATATCTATTCACTGGGGCCATCGAAAGAATTTGTGAGTACTATAGGAGACTAAGGCAAGGATATAGCTAACGCCACTGTAGGATTCAACGCTATTTACAGCAGCTGAGAAAAAGATCCAAGATATCGATTCCGTTATTCCCCAAGGGTCTTTATCTGCTGTTTACGGCAAAATAAAAAACCCATTGCTTACGGATGTATGTGTTGAATTGTAAAGATGAGCTTGGCTAATATTTTAGGACTATGTGACTGCATTTGTACCACCAGATGTTATCAAACGGCCTGCTGAAGCATTGCCCTTGGAGAAAGAATCAACAATTGTGCAGAAAGATCCAACAACCGCTCCCTCAAAGAGCCTGAAGGGAGCTTCTAATACGAAGAAAGAAGTCATTAAAAGCGGATCAAAGCCGCGAGACAAACCTAAGCCTACTAAAACCAACACAATAGCCGCTGCGTTTGCGAGACAAGCCGAGAATAACAAAAAGCCTAAAGAAAAAGTGCCTAAAGAAAAAGTGGTCTTTGCTGACCCCAAGGGCGATAAGCCAAAAGAAGAAGAAGAAGAAGAAAAGGAAACTGCTATCAAAATGAAACAAACCGCTGATGAAAAGGCGCGAAAAAAATCCGAGCTGGAGAATATGTTTGGTGATGACGAAGATATATTGGGTATGAGCTAAGTTGGTTGGCCTTGTAAACAAACTAACATATCAGGTGCGGAGAGCGAAGATGAGCCAATGGCCAGCGATGTTGAAGATGATCTTGAGGACGCGTTGATGGACGACGCTCCATTAATTGAACCGGAACAAGAATCACTCAAAGAGACTACTACTACAGGAGATGAAATTGCAGCGCCAAAGGAAAACGAAGAGAAAGAAGTAGCCTCTAGTTCTAGTGTCGTTCCAAGGCGCAGAAGGCAAAAGAAAGTTCTAAAAAAGATTACCAAAGTTGATCAACTTGGATACCTGAGTATGTTCCCTCTCGCATCACATTTTTGCATATTGCTAACGATATAGTCACACGAACTGAAGAGGTTTTGGAATCCTGTTCAGAAAGTGAAGGTGAGTCTGCGATTCCTAAATCCAAACCCCTGTCATCTATTCCTGTCACGAAAAGCAAAGGCAAGGCCAAACAGGCTTCTCTCACGTCATTCTTTAAACCTCGCCAGTAGTTATATTAGACTCTTATATTGAAATTGATCAATTGTTTAAACTAGTTTTAAGCTTGTCGTAAACAATTCATTCCATGTGTATGTATTCCAGATCTATCTGAGTTCAATTACAACCCTTACCTCAAAGAGGGTAACTATTTACCACCACACTCAATCCCAATGAAATTTTTTCAAACACACCCAATATAAGCACTTGAATGATCTTACCAGCTGTCGCGTCCTAATTTCAACCAAACTAATACCAAAATGGCAGATTCCAGTGCACCCAAGGCTCAGCGAGAAGCTGAGACCATCGACATTGCCAGAAAGTATGACTTGACGGAGACCATGATGCCCTTCTTGGACCGTCATCTCATTTTTCACCTGACCGATTTCTTGTCTTCGCAAGAGCTGTACGACGAGCAGAATCTAAATGAGCTCAAATACAACTTACTAAAAGATACCAACATGGTCGACTATGTACAGACCCTATGGCAACAGATCCACGCTGATGATGAGGCTGTACCCATCGAATTTGCGCAACGTAAGGAGGTTTTGCTGGAACGAATGGCTCAGCTAGAAAGTAATCTCGGAAGATTTTTTGAGGTTTTGGAAAATCCCGAAGTACAGGCCAACTTCAAGCAGGACAAGGTTCAGAATTTGCGTATGCTCGAGCTCCATAATGTCACATCCGAAGATATCAACAACTTATACTACTACGGTCAGCTGAAATTCAGCTGCGGTGAATATCCAGCTGCCGCAGACATGCTGGATCAATTTCGAATTCTCTCAACCGACAATCAATTGATCCTTTCTGCCACCTGGGGTAAATTTGCTATTGAAATCATTGGCATGCAGACCGAATCAGTCTTGGAAGAACTACAAAAGATTAGAGATATCGTGGATCAACGATCATTTGCTGACCCCCTCACTCAGCTACACAACCGTACATGGATCATTCACTGGTCTCTTTTCCTCTTCATCAGTAAAGATTTCAACAAGGAGTCCATTATTGACCTTTTCTTTTCTCCCTCATACATCTCCACCATTCAAGCTTCTTGCCCTTGGATCATCCGCTACCTGGCAGCTGCTGTCATTTCACTCAACACAAAGGGACGAAATATTTCTAGTTTCCAGCGACGTCTCAAGGATCTTGTCCGTGTCGTTGGTCAAGAGCTTTACGAGTACCAGGATCCTGTCACCGATTTCATTCGCGCCCTTTACATCGACTTTGATTTTGCAGAGGCTCAAAACAAACTTTCTGAGGCTGAGGCCGTTCTTTCCAACGACTTTTTCTTAAATGGAATTACCTCGGACTTTTTAGAGTCTGCCAGACACCTTGTCTCTGAGCTCTACTGCCGTATTCATCAGCGCATTGACGTTGCTCAGCTGTCGGCTCGTCTAAATCTTACCCCAGAGCAGGGTGAGAAATGGATTGCTAACCTTATCAAGGATACCAAGATGGATGCTAAGATTGATGAATCCAATGGTACCGTTATTATGAACCACCCTGTCACCAGTGTTTACCAACAGGTGATTGAAAAGACCAAGGGTCTAACTTTCCGAGCAAACCAGGCACTATCACAAGCTATCAACAAACATGAATCTGTTGTAGCATAAATCAAGGGATATTAGAATGGGATTTTTTTTTTTTTTTTGGGAAGTGTACACACTATTGTCACAAAAATTAAACGAACAATCAGTCAATTCATAATATCTTGAGAAATACTTGTAGAATTAATTCTATTATTTACATCGGCCATTAATTCTACATGAAATATTATCACACACGAGAGAACAGTATACTATAGTATGTAAAAAGGGACTTTTAAGCCTCAGTTTCGGCGACCAAGGGATTCTTTACAAACTCAATGGGAGCCTTCTGACGAATAGTGATGGGCGGCGGCAGGTTGGCAATGCTTTCAGGAGTGCTGTAAAATCTCTCTTTCATGAACTCGACTTCCTGTCTGAATTCAGATTCTCCATTTGGCCTGTACTTGTAGACCTTGGTAACATCTCTCTTAGTGGTTCCGTCGAGTGGAAGACCCTGAGCTTCAAGGCGAGCAACAATTCTAGCCGTCATGCTAAACTTGATGTCCCGCTTTCCATCAACCAATTCCAAAATGGATTGAGGTGCGTTGTCACCCAAACGAGGTTCAAGTTTCAAAACTCGGGTGTAACCTCCAGCTCTGTCCTTGTATCGCTCGGCCAAAGTATCAAATAACTTGGGGATAGTCTTAGGGTTATCCTAATGATGAAAAAGAAAACGACGACGATGTTAGCATGTAAGATTATTTTCGTTTTGTTTGTGTCCGAGATCTTGCCTCTCTCTCTCTCTCTCTCTCTCTCCCTTCAAATAAAACTTACAAAGATGTATTGTTCGGCTCGAACCTTTGCAGCATCAAGGTTTGGAGACCTGCTCTTTGCGAGCTGTATTAATCGATCAGCAGCACTTTGGGCCTCCTTAGCCTTTGCATGTGTAGTAGTGATTGATTCGTGCTCGATCAAATGAGTGACCATACTCCTCAGAGTAGCTTTTCTGTGAGTGCTCGTTCTGTAGCAGCCCTAAGGGTTAGACCAAGGTCTTTTTGGTTGATGATTTCTCTTTATTTATTTAGATTCTTTTAGATTCTAAAAGGGAAAACGTACCTGTTGAGCTTTCTGTACACCATAATTTATGATTTACTGATTTCAAGGTCTGTGTGAAGTGTGTGAAGTGTGCTTGTGCTTGTGTGATCCCGCCAACAAAAAAAAAATCGTGGGTGTGTGAAAAATTACTCCGATTTGGATATGGTGGTGGGCTGGTGTGAAAATTTCTATGGTATGGGTTTGGTTTGGTTTGGTTGAGTCTGGGTTTTATTGGCTGATGATGCGAAGGTTAGGACCTTATTCAACAGTCGTGCCCATATATACTGAGCCCATAAAGTACGCTCCTATTGGCTATTTTCGCTTGGGAGGAAACCTTCTAACCACCAAAGAACACACACAAAAACGTCCATCGGGAACGACGACGATATCATTCAAGCATAAAAAATGAGCAGGATATACGGTTTTCTGGGAGGTGAGTCTGTTTGTAGATTGTGATTGAAGTGTGTGTGCTAACTCTTGTTGTCTTGTCTTGCCTAGGTATTTTGGCCACTTCTTCCGTTGCATACCTTACTGCCTTGGAAATCCGCAAGAACTCTTCTTTCATCTCGAATGAACTCAAGTCGGCTCAACTCACTCTTGACAACCACGGAAAGATCAAGATCCTACCTCTGGAAACAATTGAATACGAGACGCGCGTTAATTTAAATGAGACCATGAAGGATGTCTGGAACGACGAAATTATCAAGGGTGTCAACTGGTTTTATGGTATCCAGTGGAATGCCTTGGCTAAACGTGCTGGAAACGGTGCTGAAAAGGCTGTCGAGCAGATCAAATCTATCGTTCAATAGCCATCATAACTTACATATTTCATATTTCACACATCTTTTGCTTTGGTTTGGTTTTAATCGAGTAGTAGTTCACTCTTGATAGCTCACTCTTGATAAAGGAAGAATAATTTGAGATTCTTACAATGGCCTACCGTAAAGCTCGGATCCAAGGTGAAGCAAAATGTAATTGTAATTAGTCGATTACTTGACTGAATATTAGAATCTTTCTATTGAATAGTTCTACATGTTACTCTAACTGACCGCCATTTACAGATACATTGATCTCCGCTCAAGCCCATTCCACTAGGTGCTAGCGCTGTACTGTAGCTGAAATATATGCCATACTGAACCAAAGATAAACGATCCCAAACAGTGAGTCAAGATCCTGCTCTATCGACATGTATCGTGCCTGTGCCCGTTTCCAAGAAACACCTACGAATATTTGAGTTCCATTTACCAAGCTACTGTATATTCCAATTGAGCACATTCATCAACTTGCAGCAGGGACTGTTAATGTTCACGTATGTACAGAAGACATCAATTGCATGCTGATGAGACTCCCTCTTGCAAATAATCTAATGCCCTAGCCCTTTATAACGAGTCACGTCACGTCGGCTGCAAGTATGTACTGTACTTAGACTAAATACGTAATTGCAATCGCATACAACGGTTGACACTTTATTTTCCTAAAAACCGATCCGTTTTTTTTTATTTTTACCTCTCTGACCCTAACAGCTGCTCAGCTGCTGTACTATTCTATTTAAATTCCAACTATTTTCAACTTGGCCTTTCAATCTACTTTGCCAAACTGCCTACTGTATATATACATATATTTACATGGCAACGATTTCAGCTAATTCAGTAACTTGATTTCTCTCAAAGATCTTGCTGGTTATTTCAGCTCAAGCCTATTACCACACACAGATCTACCGCTAGTTAAGTCGGTTAACTTTTTTGGGGTTTTAACTTTAGCATTTTACCTTTTGGCATTTTTTACCCTTGAAATCTAGCTAGCCTGGCGCTACTTCATTCCTTTTTTTTCAATACAGCATTAGACTATACCCCTCTCTCTCGAAATCCCTATCTCTCTGTATTTCCCTAGAACGGGGGTGAGCTCACCGTACGCCGTTTGGTCTTATTGCGTTACAACTTACAAGCACAGCACCATATCTCATCATGGTGGACCTTGTCGAAGACAAGTATATTGGCCTTGGTTTGGCCGTAAGCAGTTCCCTGGCAATCGGCACCAGCTTCATCATTACAAAAAAAGGCCTACAAGCTGCAACACAACAAGGATTTAAGGGCGACGGATATGAGTACTTGAAAAACCCAATATGGTGGGCCGGCATGATTACTATGGCCATTGGAGAAGTCGCAAACTTCGCTGCCTATACATTTGCTCCAGCTGTTTTGGTAACCCCTCTAGGGGCCCTGTCAGTGATTATCGGGTAAGAAATCTTCCTCAACCAACATAAACCATAACGTTTACAGGAATTCTTTTTTTTTTTCCAATTGCAATTCTTGAGGATCACAAAAGAAGGCTAACGTTGGGTAGAGCCGTTCTAGCTTCACTGATACTGAAAGAAGAACTTGGGGTCTTGGGAAAGCTGGGATGTGCCATTTGTTTAATGGGTTCTGTCATCATCATCCTCCACGCTCCAGCAGATAAGGAGGTCACGACGGTGGATGAGATCTTAGACTATGCAGTAAGACCTGGATTCTTAATCTACTGCATAGTAGTGGCATTTTTTGCAACATTCATGATTTTTATCGTATCACCAAAATACGGAAAGAAAAACCCCATGGTTTACATCTCCATCTGTTCTACGGTTGGATCGATATCAGTCATGGCCATTAAAGGCTTTGGGATTGCTGTGAAGCTAACAATTCAAGGTAATAACCAATTTACGCATTTCTCGACCTATGTCTTTGCAACTATCGTGACTGTATGCATTGCAGTTCAACTCAACTATCTGAACAAAGCATTAGACCAGTATGACATCTCTATCGTGAACCCATTGTATTACGTTACGTTTACTACGTTTACACTATGTGCATCTTTTATTCTATTCGCAGGAATCAACACATCTAACGCAGTCAACAATATCTCGCTAATTTGCGGATTCCTAATTATATTCACGGGCGTTTATATTCTAAACGTTTCGCGCGGAGATGTTAGCCGCCTACTTCCTGATACACTCAATGGAGTGCCTATGGATAATACTCTTGCGGGGGTTCAAACTCGCCGAAGTTTTCAAGCACACAGAAATTCGTTCGGTCGGCCTCGATCTTCATCACTGCGATCTCAAGATATGATTCTGGTCGACGAGCTCGACGCGGAAAGTCTGGGCTTGGGTAAACTTGATGGCTATGAGCGCCAGTTAGACTCCGATGATGAGTTCTTCAATGCGGAGAGATCTAGTGAACGGTTAATAAAAGGGCACCGTGCGAGTAGTATCCGACGTGTCGTATAATTTCTAATAATTAAAAAAGAAAAAATTGAGTCAGGAGTGATGACTTATGCAACTATTGGATGTGAAGTTGCCGTGGACCATTATCAATAACATCTTATTCTTCAATAACTTCTTCAATGTCGTCTTCAATGTCTTCTTCTTCTAATGCTTTAGTAGCCAGAAATTGTCGCAGAAGAGCAGCGGCGCGTGAAACTTCTTTCCAGGAGCTAACATCACCACACGAATAACATGACACCTTGATTGGTAGAATTTCTGTAGATTTCTTTTCATGATGGGATGCTGCGAGTGCGTGTTCAGCTAGCTCTGTGAGTAACGAACGAGCACCGCAAGTTAAGCATACAGCCATCAAGTCTTCTTTGGGAGAAATGAGTTTATTTGACAGGCCGCAGGTTTCGCTTCCCAGCTGAGATGACGGGGGAGGCAGCTGTGATAAAGATATAGAGCTATTGACTGTGGTCATGTATTTTGCGTACAAGTCTTGGACTGTGGCGATTTGTTGGGGTTTCAATGATTTGAAATGTTTTATAAGAAGCTGTTCCTGACCTCCAATGACAACCTTATCACTGCTCTTTTTTGACTGAGTTTCCAAACTTTCCGGTCCAAGAGTTTGCAGCTCTGATGCGTTTTCAAAGTCGTTAATCACCTTCACATGGTAAGGCAGCATTCCAAGAATGTTGTACTTCTTGCAACCTGCAGAAGCGGTCTCACTCAAGACATGGACTTCGATAGGGTTCCGTCCAAATAACGGCGACTTAGAAATCACAGCCATACTTTTAAGATGGCCAGCAATGGACCTTGGAAACATTGACTTTTTTTTCTTTACGGAATCTTCTCCATCCTCAACCTCCACCTGGATCAACCGAGTTGTGTGCGGATGTTGCCAAGCATGCTCAAATTGCAACGCCAAAACTTTTGATTGGAACCCGGATACTGTCAGTATCATCTGCCAAGGTCTTTTCTTGTCAGACTTGGTTCGATGCGCGCCTCCAAGCTTGAACCCATTGTGCTGGCTTAGCCGGCGGATAGGGTCTGGCGTCGATCCAATGTAGAAAGATTTGGGACTGGTCCTGGACTGAAGCAGGTAGCAGCAGTAAAAGCTAGGCCATCGCTGAGGAAACAAATGCTGCGGTTTTTTGTCCTTGGAAGGTGGAGGTCGTGGCCCTGATTTCTTTGCTTTCTTGGGCGGCATGAATGTAAGTGTACGTAGAAAAGGAAGACTTGTTGTGAGTATTCGTTCGAATTCGGGATATCAGGCGCGCGTTAACCCCCGATATGCATCGACAAGATAATTTCAATAAATGTCTGCTTTTTTTTTTTTTTTTTTTTTTTTTAATTACAGTAATAAATATACTGTATAAATTTTGCAGTTCATCACGTGATGAATTAATTTTGAACGTGATCGCGAATTTCAGAACTTTTGCAAAAGCCGCGATATATCGAATCCACACAGACTTTGACGGTTCTCAACAAAGATAAAGAAGGGCCTTTACAGAGTTGAAGATGGATCCTTTTGAAGCGCGATTACAATTTATCAAAAGCCTTCAGAAGCTGAATGGTTCTATACAAGCTAATGAAGCTGCCATCCAGTTTCTGCTGAAAAATGTTGATCTCGAAGAGGACTTGTATTCGTGCATCCTCCAAGAACTCGATGGAGTAAGTATTCAAATCCAATCTTACTTGCCTCTGTCTGGTCTAACCCCTATACTTGTCTTCTCTCTATCTAGTCATCGCTAAATGCAAAACTGAATATTTTGTACTTCATAGAGGCCCTGTGCGTTGCCACGTCCGATAGCCACCAGAAAACACCAACAAGTGAAGCTGTAAAGGGCCAACGTTATCATACCTGGATTCTACGAGATCTGCCTACGGTATTTGACAAATCTGTCCCTGAAAACCGAGCGGGCTTGGTGAATATTCTACCTTCTAGAAATATTTTGAGAAATTTTGAAGAACGGCAGTTTTTAAATGAGGACGAGATTAAAGCGCTAGATGAATGGCTGGACTCACGCCAAACAGACTGGTAAGTCGCATATTCGATTTTTTTTTTTTTTTGTCCTTTGCTCAGTGACTAGTATTAGCAGCAGGATATATACTAACTCGTTACTAGTCAAAACTGCAAAGAATCAGGTTCTGCTGAAAAGAACGGAAATGAATTCTCCCTGCCAAAGGAAGACATTTTGCGAAGGATGGACGATGATCGAGAAAGGGTAAGCGAAATTTGAGTTGTCTGAACTATCTGTCAAAGTCCTCTACTAACTACATATCTAGAGCAAACGATTCAAAGAAAACATTTGGGCAATAGACTACGCTACTGGGGGTGAGTTTGCTGAATTTGACATGCTCTGGGATTCAACTACGATTGGTCTCACCCAAATTGATTTTGAAAAAATGAGGGAGGGCAACGAGATTTCGAGATCAGCTTTACGAGAGGATCCGTCACTTTACTATTGACATGGCCCTACGTACCCCCCTATTCTTCTCTCGAGCTATATCGCTCCTTCTACATGTCATTACAGTCACTATTGATTTTTACCAATATTAACTTTTATGATTATATTTATTTTTGGCTTGCATTGAAATAGAATGAATAAATGAATAGTAAACGAATAAATAAGTTGGCAAAATTAGAGCTACCGGTAGCGCTTAGCACGCAATTACCATGGGTACTCTCCCTTGAAGATGCACTCAGCGATAGGACTAGCAGGTCGTCTGGTAAAAGGATTCGAGGTTTTGTATATTGGTGAGAACTTGATAGCAACACTTTGGCGTCTGACGTGATGTCTTTGGTAGTTGTTTGTGAAAAGAGATTGCTGGTAGTCCTCCAGGGTGTGTAGAGTAGTGGCACCGCTATCGACGGGCATGGTTCTTGACTTTCGGATGCTATTATTTTGTGGTTGAATGCAAGGATTTTGATTTTGGTTCTGGGTTGGGCTGCTGGTCAAGGAAGCATCGGCAGAAGAGCGACGACTTGTTGGTGGTGATAAGGGGGGTGACACGGGTGCCCCTGATGAAGTCGGTTGATGTGGGGGTGTTTGGTCTGTAGCAGAATTCATGAGTAGAAAGAGTATATGCTACTTTAGGTGCTTGAGAAGGGTGCTTGAAAACGCTTGAAAGTTCTTGTTTGAAATGGGCCTTTGATGTAAATAAAATAAAATAAAAATAAAAAAAGGAAAAAAAAAGTAGGGAAGAGACAGGTTTTTATATGGGATTGCAATGGAGAAAGCAATGGTCTGTGAGAGAGAGAGAGGGTGTGTTTGGCAGCGTTTGTATGCGATAGATTTCACAAAATGTAACAAAAGAACCTCCCAGTTACCCCATATTCTACGTACTTCATGCGCCTCATGGTTGCCATTGCCAGTTTGAGGCGCTTTTTTTTTTCATCCATTCACAGAATTTCATTCACAGAAAAGGTTTCTTTTGGACTGAAAATGGAGCAAAAGGGGAACTACTATTCAGAATGTGTTATCAGTACTAGTTGTTTCTGCTCAATATTGCAATTGCGCTTATACAAGTTACAATACTGTATATAGCCCATTTTTTTTAAAAAAAAAAAAAAAATGCAAGAGGGATCCCCTT
>JAJMKT010000569.1:0-11673 GCA_030563985.1 Geotrichum restrictum
TCTCACTCTAGGGTGCGCAGGGAAACAACCTCATCAACCAAGTTGAAATATGTGGCTCTTAAATAAGAGACCGATGAGGACGTGACCTATAGAAATGATCCTATGAAGTACGTCACTTACAGAAGAAAAAAAAAAAAAACTAAAGGAAGAAGGAATCGAGAGATATTTATACTGAAAAGTTTTAGATCAGGGTAGGGGTAGTGTTTAGGAGTAGTTAGGGCTTTTTAGGGTTACTGAGAGTAACTTGAGAAGGTGCAGACCATAAACCAAAGGCGCCAGGATGGGCTCAAACCACAACGTGCCTGTTGTTAGTCGTTTGGGATCGCAGCCCTCGTAGCGTGGGGGAGAAGTTGTTAGCTTTGATAATTCTCTTTTATGGTTATATCTATATTCACTGATGTCCTTAAATATGTGGAGGCTGGGACTTTCCATTGGTCCGTTGGTTAGTTTTTCTGGAATTCTGGTGGATATATATATAAGTGATAGTATTTGAAGTAAATAAGACGTAGATCTTGAATCGTGCAATATATTACAGCTAGTGTTTAAGAGATATAAATGAGTCGTTGGAAAAGAAACCGAATTAGTTATATAGTATGGTACCCTGATTTACAGAGCCAAATGGCACTTTGTGAACACTAAGGACCCTATACAATACATTGAGAGTGAGGAAGGAGAAGTTGATATCTTCACTCATCAAATATAAACACACTACACTGAAAGTGCTAAAAATTCATAAATTCAAGACAAATAATAATACAAGGAAAATTTAAAGGCTCTTAGCTCAACGTTAAACCAGGTACTTAATAAACTGTGATGAATGTGACTTAAGAGATGCACTGAGAAGCTCTACTTTAATATAAATTACAGTACCATAGCTTACAGTGCTCAAAGTCAAACTGGCAGTTAAATATCTAAAAGGTATCGTATAGTTCTCAATTTTTCTTTTAGTTTGATAAGGTAGGATGTAAGCGAATAACTTAGTCATTTGCCAGATCTCGAGAGCATCTCTTGAAGTTACGTTTTAGTCCCTTCGCGCAGAGAGTGAATATGTAAAAATAAAGTAGTATATTTGAAGAAGGTCTTAGAGTTGTTTTCCAGCTGCGTCTGATAACGTAGTAGTGATTTTTGAAAAGAACTTTTATTGTAAGAGAAGGTCTTTTGTAGTAAGAGAGAGCCTTAATAGTGAATGCATTCCTACACTATGAGCTTGTCCATCATTTAAAATGATTTGATGCCTCCATGCAAAATTATGTGAAACCGGTATGCCTTGGCGGAAAAGGATCATGCCCAACCATCATACATGTTAACAATTCGCTATAAAAAATTCCAGATGCCATAATGATTTTAGCTTTTCTAAATATATATAGAGTGTAGCGTAATCTTTGCCACAACTACGTAGTGAGGCTACGCGTGTGGCTAGTGCGAGTGCGCCTCTGGTCATCAGGTCTACATCAAGACTGCAGATGGGCTGTTATTGGTGGACGTCGCTAAATCCTCAAATTTCGTTCTATGTAAGCCCGGGTTTATAACGAATTTAAATTCACAATTTTGACCAACGGTATATGGGTGCTGAGGGTATTATATTGCTTTGAATCCAAAATTTCAAATTATTTCAAATTTAGTATGAACTGACCTAGCCTAGCGACTAGCCTATTTTAAAGATTATTGATTGCACAATTATGATACAGCATAGACTAGGCTAATTTCTCAATATTTTTACTTGTAAATATTGTAGTAACTTCTTCAGATATATACGGTCAAGGTAGTCTAGTTAGTTAGACTAGCTAGCTGGGAGCCTGGTGGTATATAGGGTATAGTAGGTATACTATATTCAAAGGAAAGGTTAGCAGACTCAGGAGCCAGAGCTGCAATGATGGCGCCTGTGGAAACCGAGTCGGCTAATTGAACAGAAGCATCCAGCATAGTTACACGATATGTAATATTAAAGTCTCTACTGTTTACAGCCAGCTAGCTGGAGCCTGGTGGCCATTCATTTAAATGCCTCTGGCTAGACCGGTGTAATTAGCCGAAAACTTACCAAATGTTCAAGTGAAGTATACAGTCAATTGAACTGTAGCGGCTGCTGTCTTAAAAAAAGAAAAAGAAACAAAGAAAAAACCTACAGCCGTATATCGTATACTATGCGTAGAGTGTGCCGTAGACTGTAGATGGCAATTGTAGGCTAGGGCCGCTAGGTTACCCAACAGCGCTGCCAACAGACAACTGGACTATACTGTAGTCAAATTTAGATTTCTGCTTTTTCTTAAGCAAAATACGACTCACTGAACAAAAAAAACATTTTACTGCTTAACTGTTGCTGAACAGCTGCCAAACCGTTGACCAGGTAGTCTAGACTAATCCCTTGCGTTTCCTAGATCATTTGACTGTAAATTTGCGATACCGCTCAGCTAGTATGCTGCATTTTCATGCTTGAGTCTTTGGTGGTTCGTTCCATTGCTTGGTGGTGATCTACCGGGTCCGGTAGTACCGGTCCCTCTAAGCCCAAGAAAACCGTCCTAAAATAGTGGACATGAAAGTTCGACTGCAGCGCTCTCATGCCATGTTTCAACAGCTCTTTGTGAGCTCTTTCAATTGAACGTATTTGCAAGTTGCAACCATCAAGTGTACCGTATATACTATATAGTATATACTATATACTGACTTACTGATTCACTTGCGTTAAATTTAGATCATGACGAGTCATTTGAACGTAGCTGCGTTGGATTATTTATGGATGACATAGGTAGAAGTTACCGTAGAATATTTGGGTAGAATATATAGCAAAATTGATCAGGCCCTATTTGCTATTGGCTAGTTTATAAATGGAGCTATACATAAGTGAGAGTGTGGTCTATTTAATTCTCATTAAAGTTTAGATGCACCAACAGCTGACACCATGCATTCTGAAGGATAGATTCTATAATGCGGCGCTCGCTCACCTTGCTTGCAATGATGAAGAAAGTTAGACGAACAAAATATACGGTAATTGGCGAGACATATGGAGCTACCAATTCATGCATCTTCCTTTAATTAAAATGTTGTGTAAACTAGGAAGAAAAAAACTGTGGTAGATTAGTTACATACTGTACGTAGAGTACGTATTATAGACTGCTACAGAGGTATTTAAAAAATAATTTGTTCGTAAAAAGGATTCAAAAGCATCACTCTTAAATAAGAGCAAGGACGAGACCGGCAATAGCGGCGAAGCTACCAGCAGCAACCTTTTGAGCTCCGTTAGTAGTGACGACAACAACGCCGGAAGAAGAGGCAACGGGCTGAACACCAGTGCTCTTAATGACAGTGGCAGAAGTAGTGGCAGAAGTAGTGGCAGCGGCACTAGGAGTAGAGATAGGGCATGTGGTGATAGTCTCAGTGGGGTGGCATCCACTGGCGTTGCAAGTAGTAACAGTAACCTTAGAAGTAGTGAGAGAGATGGTGGCAGGAGGAACCCAGGTCTCAGGGCAAGTGGTGACAGTAACAACTGGTGAGCACTTGTCTTCAAAGCAGTAGTCAATGGTGCAGGTCTTAGTTACAACGGGAACAGGAGTAGGAGTGGTGGTGGTGATGGGGCATGTGGTGATGGTCTCAGTGGGATGGCATCCGGCAGCGTTGCAAGTAGTAATAGTAACCTTAGAAGTAGTGAGAGAGATGGTGGCAGGAGGAACCCAGGTCTCAGGGCAAGTGGTAACAGTAACAACTGCTGAGCATTCATCTTCGAAGCAGTAGTCAATGGTGCATGTCTTAGTCACAACAGGAACAGGAGTAGGAGTAACAGTAACTGGGCAGGTAGTGACAGTGACAATCTCGTTACACTTGTTGTCAGAGCAAGAAGTGATTGTGGTAGTCTTGGTAGTCAAAGGGCAGGTAGTAACAGTAACGACCTCAGAGCACTTGTTATCGGAGCATGAAGTGATAGTAGTGGTGTAAGTAGTTGATGCACCACCACCGGTAACAGTGGAGTTGAAGTTGGCCATAACAGCCTGGGCAGCGAAAAGGGAGCCGACAGCGAGAACAGACTTGAATTGCATTGTTGATTAGAAATTAGGTAACGAGTGAAAAAGTTTGTTTCGAAGTAGTTTTCTTAGCGAGTGAAGTTGGAACGAGGGATGAGGAGAGAGAAGGGGAAAAAAAGATGTTGAGGAGGAATTGGAGGATATATTTATATGTTTAGAGGGAGACTAAGAAGCGATCGATTGGTTCTTGGTTACTTCTTGCTGAGGGAAGACCTGGGTCACAATTGCTCACAATAATATTGCTTTGCAAAGACTTTTCAGTAAAATCGTTAACAATTGAGTGAAGAGAGCATCTGAGGGGAAATAAGAAATATGATGAATGCATATGACTACCTCATTGGGAAATAAGTGAAAAGCAATTACATTCTAATGCGGTTTAGTTAAAATCAGAGCTAAAACTAAACCAGGCAGTTTATAACGTAAATAGAGCAGTGTTTTGGTGATCAGTAGCAATTGATTGAGATTTATATTTAAAAATGGATTTTACTGTGGCACTTGGGGTCCTTGGGCAGTTGAACTTGTACCTTTTAAGAGGTGACCCTGCCCAGGGCGTGCCGCAATAGTCTAATGGCCACTCTAGACTTAGCCCATAGACTATGGCCACAACGTCATGCGCCATATGGCTCATATGTTACTACGGCTGTACTTCCCACGTACCTCCGTGAGCCTAGGCCTCCGTGAGCCACCGCACAACATGTGCGTTACAACATTATAAAAAGCCTAGTCTAATATATAGCTAAATGTCAACAAATGATCATTCGATACAACATCAAGTTTACATCAATACGCCCGGTATGATCGTGGATTGCTAGTGCCAATCGGGACTTGTTACTGCAAGTATTTATAGATTAGACGTTTGAAATAGAAACAAGGCGAATTATAAAGCTTCCGCGCACGAGTAGGAGTAGGAGGATCCGGAAGGAATCCGAATTCGAGAGTTTTTTTACGGTATGTTGTACTATGTTCACATTCAAAGGAGGAGAAAGCAGACTATAGCTAGACTACTAGTACACAGCTGCTACAACTAGTAGGCTACAACATAACGGCCATATTTAAATAGCTTTATTCATAACATCAACATGTACGATATATGCGCCACTTTTTTTTAAAAAAAAATGTGCGTTATTCACGTCTTTAAACTTTAATTCTCAGGCATACGCATGCAGACCCCAATTTACTTACATGAATGCAATATTTACAGAACGTAAGCTACTGCACAATGCGCGTAGAGTCTACTCGAGAGCTCGCCTAGCTATCGCTCCAGCGGGTATCAACGTATGGCACGCAGCTGGCCCAGGAAGTTTGTGGTTTGCCATTATAGCTAGGTACACAATGAAGCAGTAGACTTTTCGCGTGCACAACATGCGTGAGATCTTTGGTCAAAATCTACACCCCTTTTTCACTAGCCGCAATGCAAGACTTAGGCTAATTCAGTGTCTTAAGTTTCTAAACTCTCGTTACCGGTATACATTTTTGCTCGTTCGAATTTCTCTCAATTCGATTTCATTCGATCCTTTTCCATTCAATTCAGTACGTACTAGACAATTTGTTGACTTCAAATTGTCTTCTTTCGTGAGTGCCGTTACCGAGGTAGACTAGTCTAATTCTTTTAAAGCTGGTAGCTAACCGCTTTTATTCCTTGTTCCTTATGCGCCACATATTATGATGGCCAATCAAAACAAGGCATTTTATTATTGCTCCTTAGCTAGACTAGCCAATGATCTCCCCGAAAACTCGGAAACTTCCTTCTTTATAAAGGGTTTTTACAGGTTTCTCATGTTCAAAATGGCTCAACTTGAGGTTAATATCGCCCATTGAGGAAGTCTTTCGATTTCCGCTTAACCATTTCTAGTAATTGGGTGTTTACTGTTCACCACGTTTAGTATCAGAAGGCTAGACTAGTCTAATCTAGGGGACTCTAGGGGTCTAGCTAGACTAATTCAAGTCTTTATTCTGCTGCACTACGTAATGATAATGTTAGAGACATTTTGTTCTAACTTGGTTTTAACCTCGCCACGCATTGAGATGGGCAATTGATTGAAATATTAATTCGATAGTACTACAGTGCTGTACAAGCATTTATTTATCGATTTAAAAATATTCAAGTCATATGCGCGTTTCGCGTCTCATTCGTGTTAATTAGCCCTGAAATCCATTCTTTATGCGCGACATTTTTTTCTTCGTTATAGCCGATCGTATTGACCCTCTCTGTACGAATACATTTCTTTTTACGTATTGCTACTTACAGTAAATTTTAGCCCTAGGCTTGTTTGTCTTCACTGACGAGCTCTTCACTGCCAAGTTGTGTCAATTGTGTCAATTGTGTCAATCGTGTTAATTTATATAGACTAGTCTAATAGCCTATTTGATAAGTGAAAAATTCATCCAGGTCCGGGCCTCCTTCACATATAGCGTAGTCCAGTAGGACTCCATACAGCAGACTTTATAGAGCCGTAGATCTAGATTTCATTCTTCTTTCACATGTGCGTAGCTATAGAGTCTACTCAGTCTAGTATAGACTACCTCACAATGGTTCACATGTATACTGTAACTAGTAGCACTTACGTAGACTACTACTACAGTGCACTGAGTGCAGTGTGCACGCACACAACTCGTCGTTAGACATGACGAACCAATTCAACTATACGTATTACGTAGTATACCAGTAGACAAGTACAGTATTGAAGAGTATTCCGTTTATTAGGTACATACCGGTATAGCCTAAAGGCCCTAATATATAGCTAATTTGGCCGGTGGGTAGCGTGTGCGCTCGGCCTCGAGTGATCAAAGATTCAAAACCCTGAAGTGCATCTCGAATGGAATCAAAAATGGAGTTTATACGCGCAATACGATTAATTCCCTATAGACTGGCCTACAGTATGTAATACTGTGTAGCTATAGCTACAGGGATTTATAGTCTAAGACTCTACGTATACGTGGAAGCTTAGCGAAGAGAAGAGAAGGGTATTACACATAAATTTATAGAACTTATTCCTATACGAAGTAGACACTGCTAACAGTGCTAAGCGTATGATGTGCCCGCTCGGAAATGCTGTACATTGTACAATGCAGACTGCATACTTAAAATACAAAGCTATTCATCGTCTTGACTCCACTGCTTTTTCAATGTAAATTTGATCAGATCGGGAATCCGTTGAAAGAAAGAAAGACGTACGTAGCTCCATCGTCGACTGCCCCACATACTGTGGCACACACACGCGACAGATCCCTCGACACATCTATCTCGCTACTAGTAGTTAGTTAGCTAGATAGTCTAGTTTTACTCCTAAAGTCGAGTCGGTCGACTGATAGCCTACTTCTCGTTTGTTTATTTATTGTTTTGTAAGTACAGTATACTAGAGTATAGTACGTACTTGCAAGACTATGGCTATCTAATAAACGTAAGTAACGGTGTTTTTCTTTACATATGACATCTAGAGTAAATGTGTCAGCCTTTACTGGGATTTCATATATTTTAGTCTATGCACATGTCTGCTTGGGACTGGCTGCCTGACGAAGTAGACTAGCTATTAGACTAGTTGCCCAACTGTCTGACTATCTGATGACCTCGCTTCCTCTAAGCTTTAGTCCTCTAACCCGGGCCTCCTTTTTATAACTGAAATGCTTTCCAAGATATCGCGAGTCGAAAAAGGTCAAGAACGATGGATCTAAAATAGGTTTCTACGCTTGAAAATGAGCACAGAACGAAGCCCACAGCTAGCCGAGTAAAGTAGAGCAACTTTATAGCTGGCCTAGTGCGCAGTAGACTAGCGTATTCATGTGGACTATGGACTAATAGCTAGACTAATCTGAACATTTTTTTATTTTCCCCTTTCTTGCTAAATTTTTCCTTCCAGGGTTATAATGCATTAACTTTGCATCCATTTTGCTCGTTTTTTCCAAGTTATGAAATACGCCAGTATGGCCTATAGTCTAATTAATGCCAACTACTGGTATACTCTATATGTCACTCGGACAGTCACTGTATATACAAAATTTTACAAATCGTGGTTTACAGAGACTCGAGACCTACGTACTCAGTCGTTGGATTTACTGTCTAATGTTACCGTACATGGTCTACTGACTCTACTCTGTTTCCTTTAGAAACAGTGAATTTCCAGGCTCTTATTTCTCATTAGGACCTCCTAGGCTTTCAACAACGCCCTCCCTTCCCCCAACATTCTTTCGAACTAACAATTTAAGGAACAAGGTTATGGAACTTCGGGTTTTTTGGAGAAACGGTTGAGGCAATTGTTAACCAATATGAATGTTGTACGTACGTTCATAAGTATATATCATACACACGACGTACAGTATGTTGAAATAATAAGTAATACAAGGATTATTATAATTGAAATTGTAATGACTCGACTCGACTATATATAAAGATAATTCGCGTGAAGGGTTGAAATCATACGTACCTCTATAAATTATGGGAGTCAACTTCTCTAGACTACAGTACCGATCTTGAAAATGTCATGTTCTGTTAGCTTTGAACTTTCCAGCAGGTTCCGAAGTAAGAAAATCTGAACTTTTAAAACTGAAATCATAAGTCCTACAGTTGACTTAACTAATTTGTGTTCACCGATTTTTGAACGCATATTGAGAAACAGCTAGACTAGGTGACGTTGACAAATTAAATTTGAAAGCTCCAGTACGAGTGAATTTGCATATGGCGTTAATGCCGCAGACCCATACGATATGGAGATCATGCCGGCCCCGTTGAAGAACAGCGGGCTGGCCACCAGTGGCGAGACGACATGCAGGCTTCATTCTGAAAGCTCTATTTCTGCAACAGGCGACTCAAGAGTTCGAGGAGACCGAAGAATGCTACACAACATCAGAGTAGCCTAGTCCTTCAACAGGTAGCGCGATCCATATCGACATCCCCAAAAGGGTATGAGCAGCATGTTGAAAAGCTATATAGTATATGCTGAGGAGCTTTACTTACCTATCGGTGGTGTTATAATTGAGGACTCCATGTCTACCATCTCCAAAAGAAAGCTGCCTTTGACTATTGAATTTAGAAAGAAGGGTGGAATTGAAAGCATTATTTGAGCTCTGCAATGTATGCCACAAAAATTGAGAATTAGCAACTGTAAAATAGGCCTGGTTTTAGGACTTCCAAAGCGATAAACTTGCGTTGGAATTTGTTGGAAATAAATCTTTGTATTATTAAATTTGTAGAACTTATTGTATCGATTTGGCCTTTTGGATCCTTATATTCTTTTGTTAAAGAATTCCTCCGCTCTTGTATCGTTTCCAATTTGTTGTCTTCATTTGTTAGGGTTCAAATAGTGCCATTCTGCTCTCTTTCTAGCTAGAATTCAATATTACCCTTAGTAGCATCTCCGATCCGTAGTCTGTCATCTTTGACCTTAGCTTGTTCAACCCCTTCTCTGGGTGAATGAAACTTCCGGGATATGAATATGGGTTTAAACCTAGACAACATGTTGTATTTGCATCTTCACCTTGTATGTCGATTCGAGTTAACCGCCTGGATTTCCCGTTCCACTGATGTTGCTGAAAGTTAGATCATAGTGTGTTTTCGCTCTTGCTATATCTGTAACGATGTCCGTTCTCAAATTCTCCCCATATAGATTTTCCTCATCATCATGATTACCATCTGTTCCTTTGCGTTTGTAATATTAAATCCTTTTATTATTAAGTTCATAAAACTTATTATGTCACTTTGTCCTTTGGACTTATATTATTTCTCGGTTATAAAAATTCCTTTGCTCTCACATCGTTTCCAATTTGTTGTCTCCTTTTGGTAGGGTTCACATAGTGCCATTCTGATCTCTTCTTTGCTAGAATGCAAGATATTACCCTCAGGAACATCTCCGATCTGTAGTCCGTCATTATTTTATTCGGGCTTGAAAGCGCTCCTGCAATCGTATCTCGTACGTACACTGTTGTGGCGTAGATGAGCAATACCTCCACTGCACTGAATCTTACAGATATTTTCATGGTTGAGTTCAAAGTTCATTTTTTTTTAAAACAACTCTCGCATTCAGACTCTAGGAAAGAGTGGTGCGTCTGCTCAGTGCGGCACTATTAACCTCGTTTTTGAGCATCAGATATTTGTTGGTTGGTAGAACTCCGAAAAGGCTGCTTCCTAACGGATTGGCTGCCTCTGCTAGTGAGTTGAGCTCTGCTACGCCCAGATTTTCTTTAAGTGTCTCGTAGCGTCTCCGAGAAATATTTTTAGAAACTTACCTAGGGTTCGGCATCTCCTCGACTGTCACTGTATCCAAGCCTTGCGGTTCTCTCCTAGGAAAAAGTGCTCTCATGATAGTGAGAGCCTCGCGTCTATCAGCTGGGTAAATTCCGGGTGCTAATTTTTCAAAACTGTGTATACCTAGGCCTCCATGCCTCAGTGGTGCTGCCATGATGTCCTCGTCGTACGGGCCGTTGCGGTCGTCACCTCACAAAAACACCATCTCTCTCCCCCCCCTCTTAGTAACCTGTCGATATCCCCCAACTGTTCACCTAAACCTTCCGCGCTTAAAGATCTTTGCAAATATAGAAGTTTGGCGTGAAAAAAAGTCCTAATCAACAACAGTGCGTTTTGTTTGGGCATCAGTTCGAGGTCTTTCATGACATCTCCCCAGTTACCTTTTGATTTAGAAGTTACTAGTTTATTATTGTACCTTATAGTTATGCATCATAGTTTAGCTTGTAAGCGCGTATCGGAAGCAGTAAAAGGGAATTTCGTCTTATGCAAAGTCATTAGCCTTCGCTAGATTCTGTTAAAAATAGGGCAAGCTAGGTGAACCGGTCATAGTACGGTAATGATCTGTATAGATAAGACAAGACTGTTAGCCGAGCTCGTGGTAACAGCAACATTAAGGATTAACGATGTAAACTTCATTGTGAAGTGTGTGCATGGCAGTAACGGTTAACATGAGAATACTTCTCTAAAACATCCATTGGCTTCGTATCGTGTGTTTGGCAGCCTATGAAGTCTAGTGCGTCCGTACTCGTCAAACCATTGAAACAGCGGTGATTGAGTCGACTAAATTTAGCTACGGGAGAGCTAAAAACATGTGCAAATTGTAGTTACCCGGATGTAGTTCTCGTACCGTGTACAATACTTCTGAGACCGCTTGGTAAATGGAAAGTGCACATGTACCCTGACAACACACCCTTTTTTTTTTTTTTTTTAAAAGGGAAAAGTTCCCAGGATTGATTAACGAGCCTAGGTGAATATTTAGAAGACGAAATATAAAAAAACAAATCTTAACGGACCTCTGTCTCGACGAGCCCAGACAGCGATACCAGCTTTAGTTTCGCAGAACTGTTCTGCGGCGAAAGAAAGCTAGCACTGTAATTTCAGACGGGTGCGAATCTGAATACACCGTTAAACGTGTTGGCGGAGGATCGATCCCAGGATGCCCAAGTTTCGATAACTCTTGAAAGTCATATGTCTGAAACCAATTCAACCACCAGCACACATGTTTGTTTATAGTGTTTTTATTACCTAATCTATTATATAACAGTACCAGCCCGTCACTATAACGGAATAAATAATTGGCCATTATAGGGCTCGGAAGCCCTATTAGACCCATATTTTCCCCAGATCCCACAATTAACTGCTGGCCTAGCCCTTTCTAGCCAGGGTTGGCCGAGAAGATTATACTATTGGAGCTAGATCCGG
>JAJMKT010000570.1:0-11650 GCA_030563985.1 Geotrichum restrictum
TTCATCTTTCATTGTGATCCCTGTACAGCTGGAGATGGTTTCAACCTCACATCGGTCAGTTAAATAGATGGCCTCAGCTTCATGTTTACTTTGTATAATCATTGATCTCAGCAATTTTCAACGATATGGAGGAGCTTGGCGATTCAGATCAATTGTATGCTAGAATGAGGAAGGAAGTGAAAGAACCGGTAGAGTTAGACAGTATTAAGAGCATAACAGAAGAGGAGTTCATACGGGCGACAGAGAAGAATGCGACGACAGCAAGTTCAGAGAAGGGAAAAGTTCCCGAAAAGGAAAACACGGAAAAGGCGAAGGCAAATACGGAAAACACGCAAAATGCAGGTTCATCATCTCAAGTTCACAAAGATGAAGATATCCAAAACTTGTACGAGTCCTTTGCGGGGCTAGCCGATAATTTTGAAATCCTTCACAAAATCGGGCAAGGCTCATGCGGCACCGTTTACAAAGCCTTTGACCTAAAGCATGACGAATACAAAATTGACTGGGATTACAACAAGAAACGTGGAGTTGCAATGCTTGACCTACTAAATGGCCAAGTCCGGAAAACAGTCAATGGAGTAACTAAAAATCCGCTCGTTGCCATTAAACGACTGACTGTCAAAAAGACGTCGCCATTGAAAATCGCAAATGAAATCGCATTCATGCGCAGAGTATTTGGAAGCGTCCATGTTGCTCCCGTAATCACAGCCCTGTGGTGCCGAGACGAAGCCCTGATTGTCATTCCTTACTTTGAACACAACGACTTCCACACTTATTACAAAGCAATGTCTATAGGGGACATAAAAATCTACCTCAAACAACTGTTTTTCGCGCTCGAGTTTGTTCACGGGCACAACATTATTCACCGCGACGTCAAACCCCAGAATTTCTTATACAGCACGCGGTTGAAACGGGGGGTCCTTATTGACTTTGGTCTTGCTGAAGAGGAACTGTACCCTGACCAAGCGACTTGCGAATGTAGCGGGAATCTTACGGAAAAAAAACCAAAGGAGCCACAGAGACTTACTGCTCAGGGTGAGGTGGGTTTGATCGGGGCGTACGATAAAACAACCGACGAAAAATCGTGTCTGGTGTTTGACGCGCGGTTCCGGAAAAAAAGAGCAAACAAAAGTGGTACCCGCGGGTTTCGAGCGCCCGAGATACTTCTAAGATGCTGTGACCAGACCTCCTTCATTGACATATGGGCCGCGGGGACAATTTTAATGTCAATGCTAACGAAAAAGTACCCCTTTTTCCAAGAGAGAGACAGTTTGGGCGGGTTGCTTGATCTCGCTGCCATATTTGGGAGGACCGAAATGACACGAATTGCGCTTAAACATGGGTGTTGTTTCGCTACCACTAAGCGTTCTATTAATAATAAAGGATACGAATTTCGGAGAGTGATTGAATGGTATGCGAGCGGGTTCCTGCCAGAGCTGCTGCCGTCTTTTACGGCGCAGACATTCAAGGGCCACCAGGTCCGACGAATCGAGGGCGGCGCCGAGACGTTACTCAACGACGACGCATTGGAAGCAATTGGATTTCTGGAGGGTTTACTTTGTTTGGATAGTAATGGGAGATTAGCAGCTGGAGAAGCACTGGTGCATCCGTTCTTGAGAAATACGGTGATCAATGTGTCTTTTTAAGGATATCTGTATATTGGAGTTGGAGCCATTTCGTATTTATTTAGTTATTTCCATATTTGGCAAACATCACAAAACAGCGATACACGTGATAAGCCGCACCGTAATGGCAATCATAAAATTTGTTTGCTCGTCTTTCTACGAGCTCTTGGTTTTTCTTTATCCTCACCACCAAGGACCAAGGGCCACAAAACAAAACCAACAAAACCACCAAAACTTTCATTTTTCAGAGCCTAAGCACCAGGAAAGAAAGAACGAAAGAAAGAAATACAAGAAAAAAAAAACATAATGTCCTACAATGGAATAGGCCTACCTACCCCCCGCGGTACAGGCACCAGCGGGCACATCCAACGCAACATGTCCGCGGTGAACCCCTCAACGCAATCCCAACGCGGCGTATATAACTGGCGACAAGAGCAGAGCAACCAAAGCGCCAACCGCGAGTCCCGGTTTCACAGAGCAAACTACGTTGAGCGGAAAGTAGATGAGGGAATCCTTGAGCACGAGCGCAAACGGGCTATTGAGGTTGAGTGCATGGCACTTAGGGACGAGCTTGAGGACGGAAATGATCAAGAGGGAGAGGGAAATGGAAAGATCGGGGAGTTGGAAATTGAAAGAAAGGTGAGTGAATTGCGGGCCAGATTGAAAGCTAATGCTGAAGAAGATTTGCGTGGGGAAGGTGGTGGTGGCAGTAGTAGTAGTGTGAGAGGAGGAGGGTCAGGATCAGGGTCGACTGGAGTTGGAAATGGTACAGTGAAACAATTCAAAAGTCATCAGGTACACGAAATAGTGAGAGCCAAAGAACTCGAAAACGAACGATTCCGACTCGAAGTGCTTAACAACGGCAACGGGCGGCGTCATGGGCGGCGTGGATATACAGGAGCTAGTCAACGGAGTCAACATGACCGCAGTCTGAGTCCACCATCTTTATCGCGCGACAACGATCGGAATTACAGAAGCAGCAATGGAAATGGAAATAGAAACGGCAATAAAAAAAGCTTTACACGAGAAAGAAGCCCAAACGGGGATCGATATAATCGAAGTCGACGACGAAGTTCAGTAAGTGCAAACGGCAGCGGCGGTATAGGCGGCGGAAGTGGGAGCCGGTCGAGGTCCAGATCGCCAGATGCGGCGAGATACAGAGACCGAGACGAAAGTAGGGCCGAAAACGACCGACTACGAGAAAGTGGAGGTGGAGGAGGACTACGACGACGACATAGTAGTAGCGGTGGTGGTGATTGGAGGCGTGACCGTGACCGTGGACGTGGTGGAAGTAGGCGTGAGAGCAATGCTAGTGGAGGAGGAGGAGGCAGTTTTGATTCGATTTCGCCTGACCGGTACTCTAATGACATTACAAAAGCTAAAGAAGGGGAGGACAGTATTATGGATGAAGAAGAGGAAGGTACAAATAGAGGAGGAAGTCAGAGGAGGTTGCGGTCTCGAAGTCCGCATGGAAGAAGTGGTAGACAAGAGGGAGGGCGGGATTTGAGGCGACGAGGAAGCATGTATGGGCCATCCGATGTAGATTTGAATTATAACTGAGTCTTAGCCTGAGGTGTGTTTGTCTGAGTCTGAGTCTGAGTCTTGAGTCTTGAGTCTTGAGTCTCTGAGGTATTCGTCTGAGGGTGTTGTGATATGAATTGATAGTGAGTTTTTTTTTATTTATTTTACTGTAATATGATTTTACATTATATTTATATACAAAATTTGAAGTCAAGACGAGAAGTCAAGACGAGAAGTCAAGACGAGAAGACAAAAACGACTACTGGTATTGGTCAGATTCATCTGGACGTTTGAGAAGAGGTTGGTCTTCAAGAGGAACGGGGGTAGCACCAGTTGCCTGAATGAATTCTTCAAGAATAGTAGAAGAGTGTTTATGTTGGACATTGATATTCTTTTCAGATCCATTTTCAAACGAAATCCTAAGCACCGCCTTCACACCCTCCTCCCCATCTTCCTTTGCCGAACTCGAACTCCTCGCAGCAACCGTGCGATCAACCGAAATAGGCACCATGGGATTATGGAACTGCACCTGTGGCAAGTTTTCTTGCCAAAACTTGCGGGGTCCCATGTGTCCGTTTTTGTTTTGGAACTTGAAGGAAAGGTTGATGGCGGTGATTGTGGGGGGTAGGTGGACGGCACCGGGGCCTCGGGCGATGGAGTTGAGGCGGGTTAGTTGGCGTGCGAGGCGGGATTTTGGGAGGTTTGGGAATGGGGTTGTCATTGTTGTGTTGTGTTGTGTAGGGGGTGTAGGGGGTGTAGGGGGTGTAGGGGGTGTAGTAGGTGTGAAGTGAAGTATGATGGTGATGGTGATGGTGATGGTGATGGTGAGAAGGGCCAGTTCGTTTTTGATTTATCGATTGAAATTTATCAGATCAGTTTGCTGCTGCTGCTGCTGCTGCTGCTGCTGAAGAAAAAAAAATTAAAAAAAAGGATTGGTCAAAAAGCGGGAGATGGAGACTGAAAGTTACCTAGGACTGAAATATGCGGGTTGAAGGGCTTTACATACTGTAGTTACAGTGTAGTAACAACAGTTGAAGACTGGAAGACTGGAAGACTGGAAGACTGGAAGACTGGAAGACTGGAAGACTGGAAGACAGTCAGTGAAGATCTTGAAGACGTCAATTGGAAGCAACTAGCTCAAAGTTTGTCAAAGGGTTGAATCATGGCATAAAAAGTCTTGGAAATGAATCAGAAAAACGCAACTCAAAAAGCTACAAAAATGGAGCCTATTTCAGGTCAAATTTCAGGTCAAATTTCAGGTCAATAATGACCATGAAGTTCATGAACTCCGAATTGAAATTGAAATTGAAATTCAAGACATTTCCTATTATAATTACTGTACTCAATAATTACTACTGTAAGAGAGCGAGATCTCTCTGAGAGATCTACGGGATATCTATACGTATATTCACCAGCCTTTTTATTTTATTTTATAATTGAAATTGACACCCTCTCTGACCCTCCCCATTTCCCCATTTACGCGTCCCAAAAAGGCGCCCTTAACTCACCTGCACCTTCTTCACCTTCACCTTCACCTTCAACTTCATACACAACACACAACACACAACACACAACACACAACACACAACACACAACACACAACTCTCTCACTCCCACAAACCTACCATGTTTCGGCGGCGGCAGTCGTTGTTTTCCTCTGCAGATTCTGCGGATTCTACTGAAAACACTGTCACAACCACCTCCACTCACACACACCCAAAGCGCCGCTTGTTTTCGTTACCAAAAAGTGTCATGAATAGTACTACTCTAGACAGAACCACTGATCTTGTCACTGCTGATACTAGCACTGACACTGCTACTGCGGCAAACACGAGCACAAGCAGTAACAGCACTTTAAAAGACCCTCTTCCCTCAACAGCATCTCTCTCCTTAACTAGTCCTAGTCCCCCTCCTCCTCATCATCCCCCACACGACAACAACGACTTTACTTACTACCACCAGAGCACCTCCACCACCTCCACCACCACCACCACCAGCAGCAGCCCTTCTACCACTCCCACTCCCACGCCTCTAGCCCAGCAAGAACTCGACGACCGAAAAGCAAACTTTTATAAAGCAGGACGCGGACATCGGCTCAGTGGGGGAGGAGCTGCTGCTGCTGCTGCTGCCTTTTTCACTCGTCGTGCTCCCCACAATATCGCAGGGGACGGCGGGTCGACTTCGGAAGATATTTTGGATTTTTATCAGACTTCGTCGTCGTCTTCTACGTCTGCTATGTCGACGCCTTTGGATGCTAATTTTGATCGTCTTCAGGATCAGAGTCATGGGTCTGAGGAAGACCAAGACATTGAAGACCACGAATTTGAAGACCACGAAATTGAAGACCAAGGAATTGAAGACCAAGAAATCGACGGTTTGAATAACCTGCCTGTAAGTATTACTTGTTTCCCTGTCAAAACATGATATCCCGACTTGTCTTCAATTGTGAAAGTCATGTCCAAGAAATGGTTTTTTCTTTTTTTTTTTCTTTTTTTTTTTTTTTTTCTAATAAAAATTATTCCTTTAGCAGACGACTTCACCGTTTTCTTCACAGCAGCAGCAGCAGCAGCAGCATCGTCTGGCTCAAAGGTCGACCAAGTCTACGAACTCAATCATGTCAAACACTACGGCCACCTCCTTATCATCCTCCACCACTCTGCGCGCAAACTCAGACTATCAAAAGACATCTCCTTCTTCCTCTTTGACTAATGACCAAGACGAAACTGCCAGTTCTCTGGCGACGCTCAGAGACGACACCCCTTCTCATGATACTGCCGACACTGGCAACACGTTCGACCACCACGATAATCACCGGCCGTTTAGCACAGCTGCCAATACTAGGCGTCACCCATTAGGCGGAGGCACCACCAACACCGCTTCTAGCATCATCTCGTCCGGCCCAAGGTTCTCGCCCTCTCCGCTCGGCAGCTCGCGTCTATCACGACACTCCTCACCCCCGCTAAAATCAAGAGCCACCCTTGACTCTTCTTCTTCGTCTTCTTACGTCAGTGGTGGCCGATTCCAAAGCCCCCCTATGCAAATATACAACACCTCACTATCGCCGTCGGCGTCGTCAAGGTCGTCGCGCCGGAAACGGGCGTCTACGATGAATGACCAGCATCTTCCGCCTACTTTCTATTCAAACCCGGTGTCTACTACGCCGTCACCGGTGGTGCATTCTTCAAAAGGGTTGCACCAGATGCACCAGTTTTCTGCTGCTGCTGCTGCGGCGGCGGCGGCTCCCAGGAGTGTGTCTGTAATGGCCAACATGTATGCCCGAGAAGACCAAAAGACACCAGACCACCAGCTAGTACACCAACATAATCAACATTACTACACGGCAGGTGATTCCATTGGCTCTGGCCGACAAACACCGTTTGGGGCTGGCACGAATGGGAGCACGGCTGGCGGTGCTGGGAGTGGGAGTGGTACTAGTGGTAGCTCGTCGAATAGGCGGTCAGGAGTGTGGGATGAGCTTGATTCTGTCAAGGAACGACTACAACGGTTAAAGGCAGGGTCTTCTGGAATTCCTAGCGAAATGATTGGCGGCAGTCTTCATGGCCACTACAATAATCACAACAACAACAACCAGCAGCAGCTGCATCACCATGCTACGGGTAGTTTACAAATAGGTAGGGCTGCGAGTATGTCTGCGGCATCATCGAGGCATTCGTTTCGGAGGACGTCTTTTTCTGCGGCCGCGTCTCCTGGTTCTGGGTCAACCCCTTTTGAGAGAGAATCGAGAACGATGATGGATGGTGTTGGTGGTGGTGGTAGTAGTAGGCCTGATTACAGTGCGCAAATGGCCGCTACGACCACCACGATTTCTCCAATCCAAGGGATGTCAGCCAAGTCTCGGTCGCCTGTGCTGTACACGCACTCGTCGCTTTCTAATTACAACAATACCAATACCAATAGCTACAACAACAACCACAACACTGCAGGTCTAAGAAGCACAACCCCAAGTCACGCTGAACAACATTTGCAAGACGTTTTGGAACGTGCTCAACGGTACCGCACCGACGTCCATGTTATGCTGCTAGACCGGGCTGCTACAGATTTACTAGCAGTGTATGATACGAATTGTGATGCGGTGCAGATTGATGCTCTGGACCGCGCTTGTGTATCGTTGGCGAGTTATATATTGCAGACTCTGGATGCTGCTGGAGTTGCAGCGATGATGACGGCGGCGGGAGCGAATGATAATAATAACAATACTAATAATAACACAAAAAGTCCGGATCGAATGGTGATCATGACTCCACCGCAGTTTAGTCCTAAACCGAATCAACAGGCCATATTTAGATCTAGGCCGCATCTTGGTCCTGGTTCAGCCGGAACAGGAGTAGGAATAGGAGGAGGAGGAGGAGGAGCCGGGGGAGGGTCAAGGGCTGCTTCAGTGGTTCCGTTTATGACTGATTATGGAGAGTATGACGATTACGATGGAACTAAACAGCATCACCAACAACAACAACAACAACAGCAGCAGCAACAACAACAACATGGGTATTCACGACCAACATCTGGTTCGAGGACTTTTAATTTACGTACGCCTACGAACGGTACTGGTACAGGATATGACCAATATGGGACAAGCAGCAGTTCAGGATCAGGATTAGGACCAAGTTCGACTACTACTACTACTTCGCCGCCCAAAGTGGGATTTAATAAAGAGTCTTTGGTGTTTCCGATTGCGAGAAGCAGTAGTATTAATTCGTCGTTTCTGCATCAAAATCACAGTCAAAATCACAACCAGCAACACCAACAACACCAACAACACCAACAACACAGTCAGAATCAGAATATTCCGGTGGTGAGAAGGTATGGCAGTTCTAGACGTACTAATAGTGTATTGTATGGAGTTGATGGTGAGGTCAATGGTGGAATTGGAGGTGGAGCAGGAGTAGGAGCAGGGGGTGAGACGGAGGTTCGACGTAAAAGGCATTCATTGACATTCATCTAAGAAAGAGAGAGAGAGAGAGAGAGAGAGAGAGACTATACAGTAATGAACAGACAGCGAACAGACAGCGAACAGACAGCGAACAGACAGCTGTTGCACAGACAGAACAGACAGAACAGACAGTTGAACAAAATATTTATTAGTGGTCTAAGAGAAGAAAAAAAAAAAAAAAAAAGGGCATATTATATACAAAGAAAAGATGACTGTAATCGAGGGAACGAAGGTTTTCTAAACACTTTACTCCAAGACAACCTTTCCACCCGCAGCTTCAATAAGAGCCTTGATCTTTTCAGCATCATCCTTCGTAACACCTTCCTTAAGCACCTTAGGAGCAGCTTCCACAAACTTTTTAGATTCCACAAGACTCAAGCCAAGCAAATTCTTGACTTCCTTAATAATCTTGGGCTTGCTCTTGGCGTCAAAGGATTCAAGCTTAAGCGTAAAGATGGTTTTTTCCTTTGGTTTATTATCTTCTTCTAAAGTTTCTTCTGTTGCACCAGCACCAGCGGCAGGAGAAGCACCGGCACCACCAGGGACACCACCAGAGGGGAAGGAGATATCGGGAATATCCAATCTAGTTTTGAGTTCCTTGACAAGGGCTGCTGTTTCCAAAAGAGTGAGTCGACTGATTTCGGTGACAATGGAGTCGATCTTTGGGTCAACGGGGGTGGCAGCAGGAGTGGAAGCAGCAGCAGGAGTGGAAGCAGCATCAGTAGAGTTGAAACGAACAATCAAGTTTGTTGACGAACGAAGGATAGCCACAGATCGTCTATATATAAAAAAAAAATTTCAAAAAATGTTAACAAAGTATACCGGTATATATAGTAAATTTTTTTTTTTCTTTCTTTCTTACCTCATGGGCATGAGAGCACGAGCCGATAAACGAAGAGCAGACATGATGGGGATGTGGTTGTATGTGGGTGCGTGGTGGGTGCGTGTGGTGGTGGTTGTGTTTGTTGTAGGGGAGGGTTGTGATGATGATATAGGGAATTAATAATTTTGTCCGTGAAAGAGAGAATTTTATATAATTTTTTTTTTTTTCAAGATCGAAAAGAGAGAGAGAGAGAGAGAGAGAGAGAGGTGAAAAGATCTAAAGAAGAGGTGAACGGTGGTTGGTTGGTTAGTCTCTTGGTGGTGGTGGTGGTGGTGCTGAAAAAAAAAAAATATATGAAAAAAATCATGCAATATAGCCGATCAGGTGACTGTAAATTTCATAATTATTATCTAAGCAGTCACGTTACATGGGTAAGGGCTACAACTGCAATTAGGGTATCTGCCCTAGCCCTTGACCAGCCCTTGACCAGCCCTTGACCAACCCTTGACTGGCCCTTACCCTGATGCCAAGCTGATGGTGCTTAAACGACGTCAGGGCGTAATGCATGTGTTAGCTAATTATAGTGCACACGCGTAGTAACGAATTACAGTCATGACCCTCTACAAAGTTACTACAAACACGTAAAAACAGCGTAAATTCAACGAAACTTTATTTATTTTTGAATATTTCATTAAATTAATTTGCAACAGCAGCAGCTGAATTCATATCATCATCATATTCACCACTCACTCATTCACCACTCACCACTCACCACTCACCACTCATCCACCAAACAATGATGTCGACATTCTCCCTCCTACTCCAGCTCACCCTCCTCCTCCTCTTCTACACCTCCTACCACCCCACCCTCGCCGACATTTCCATCTCCAGTCCAGCCCAAGGCGCCTCCTTCGCAGCCACTTCCGGCATCACCATCAAATTCAGCGACGACGGCGTGGCTCCCAAATTTGCCGCCATCACCAGCACCAAGGTCCTGTTATGCACTGGGTCCAATGCCGACATCAACTGTTTAGCGACTGTTGCTACTTTTGTCCCCGGATCTCTTACTTCCTATACCGTTTCTCTTGCCTCTTACCTCGCGCTGGGAAGTAATGGAGCTTATTACTTTCAGTTGTATTCTGTTGCGACGACAGGGTATACTATCCATTACTCGAATCGGTTCACGTTATCGGGCATGACGGGAACTTTGAAAGCGTCAAGCGGCGGTGACACCACATCCCCCGACGACACCGTTGCCGTCACCGACGGGTCTACAGCCGGCGCTGCAGTAACAGGGTCAGCCGCGCTCGCCAGCTTTTCTGTGACTTACACTTTACAAACGGGGTTGACACGGTATGCTCCGATGCAGATGCAGCCGGGGACGAAAGTGACTCACAAGTTATCGGCTACTCGCCGGTTTCCGACGTCCTCGGTGTCGTACTTTACGACGTTCACGAGGCAGCCTTTACAAAAGACGACTACGACGTTGTCTTGGAGTTATACGATTGCGCAGGGCCCGAATTGGGCGGCGACAGCGGCGTCTCCTACGGGGTACTATGCGGCGAGTGAAGCGTTGGCGAGGAATATAAATGCGAAATCTAGGCGTGGATATGTTGATCTTTAGAGAGAGAGAGAGAGAGAGAGAGAGAGAAGGTCTGAAGCTTTGGTCATATTTTTTTTTTTCATTTATTATACCCCGTATACTATATATTTTATTTTGCAATTGGTATTTGTTGTAAAGTACGGCTCCATGCAATTGTAATACTGTACTGTATGAATTCGTAGAAATTTCGTAGTATCGTCAGTTAGTTAACTTTGCAGTGGTTTTCGGCCGCACATGAGCCCCAAACAATGCGTAGATGACGCATGGAACGAAGGTCAAATTCAACTATTTACCAACTACGTACTCAATGGACTTACCGGCGGTAGATCAGGCAGGGGCATAGTGCTACGAAACAAAACATTTACCAGATCTACCACCACCACTCCCACTTCGTGCACACTTGGGGCATTTGGAAGAACTAATGCGTTCTTCTAACGAGTCTGTACATGCGTCCCAGTCGTCGTTGGATAGGTGGAGGGAGGTTTTGCATCGGGTTACGAATATTTCGGATTGGTGGTGGCATCTGTAGGAGATTCGGTAGGTTATGCACATTGCGTGGTGGTGGTGTGTGTGTGTGTGGGTGATGAGGGCTTTGTAATTTGAGATGAGTAGAGTCGGTCTGACTCGAGGTGACTTGAGGTGACTTGACTTGAGATGACTTGAGATGAATAAACTCATTAATGAGAATGAATGAGGCCTTGTATTTCAACATCTTTATAGACCTTCAACTCCTTAACAATCCCTGAAAGGATTGCCAAAGACCGTCAATGATCCTTGAATTTAAATGACGTCCACTTATTCCATCTTTTTTTTTTTTTTTGTTTGAAAAGATATCAAGAGATGCTGAATACAAAGATTCAAGAACTGGACTGGGCCTGTTGTTTCGTTATAAAGTATATGATGCCCTGTCAGTTACAAGTTATGACAGTTATGACAGGCCTGTGCTAGACTAGACCTCTACTGTAGTACAGTAGCATACTGTATATAAAAAATAATTTAAATTCGTTAAAACGCATCATCATGTACATGGGGTCGAATTATTTCGCGATCAAAAAAAGCAGGAACAGTAGTACAGGTAGGTAATACACAGTTAGACTCTATTCAGCAACCAGACAGACCCCCCCCCC
>JAJMKT010000571.1:0-11563 GCA_030563985.1 Geotrichum restrictum
AAAAAAAAAAAAAAAAAATTAATTAAGCGCAACTAAGCAATCAACCACCAAGAACTGGCCAAGATAAGCAGCAATACAACAGCTGTGATAATACCAGCACCAGCCTTGTCCTTTTGCGTAATATCAAGAGGAGTGGTAGCAGAGTTAGTGTTACTATTAGATCCTGCAGATCCGTTACCTGTTGATGTTGCACCAGTATCGGCTGTCAATGGACCAGGCTTAGTCCAAATCAATCGATTCTGCAGGGCCTCCAACGCGCTCATTTGCTCACCTAGCCCATAGTAGCCATCCCATGTCCCGTTACCCCAGTTAAGGCCGCATGTGTGACCATCGGTTCCGCCGGTACACGAGGTCTTGATTCCAACAGTAGTGGCTTCCAAGTAACTTTGAATCTCGTCATTTAGCGTAGGTGCCATAAGACAGGTCAATCCGAGGAATCGTGAAAAGATGGCCTTGAAGGACCGCTGGTCAGTGTTGCACTGGGAGGAGGGCTGGCAAGCCGCCTCGTACATGATTTGAGTATTGTCCATGAAAAACACCTTGGCACGGCCCCAGATATGGGTGCTTCTGTTTAGCCAAATAGTCTCGTTGGTGTAGTTGTACATGAACGCACAGCCCGACAAATAAAGACCACTATTGTAGGTCCACTCAAGGTTGGATACATCCGAACAGTTGTCAATTAAAGAGGCACCATCGTAAACAGGCCAGTTTGTACCATTGGTGTTGATGTAATTAAGTTCCTCCGTCCAGTTCCAAACTTTAACAGCCCAGTCAGCGTAGGTTTGGTTTTTCGTGTACCGAGCCAAGCGGGTTGCCAAGTTGAACAGACATCCATTGGAAACGGTATTTTTGTAGTTGTATCCATTGTTCCAGGTGAAAATCTGCCATCTGAGGCCACCACCGCAGTTTTCATCATCCCAGCGTGAAGCCATAGTGTTGAATACGGCTTGAGCCAAATATAGCCATTGAGGCTCACTCGAGTCAGGGTTGCTAAAGTTTTTCTCTGCAGCTGCCATAACAGTGACACCCCAGAATCCTTGATCATCGTTACCTTCTGTGGTGGTTTGATTTGATGGCATGTAGTCCCAGTCTTTACCCACTTGAAACAACAAACTGGTTTTCAAAAGGTCATTGTAGGTAGTGTTTCCAGTGTAGTACCAGTAATCAAGCATTGAGCCCCACGCAGCGCCTGCTTCCCACCAGTAGTAAGGGTTGGAAAACATTCCTGGAGTTTGGCCGGTATCATTACCATTATAGTAATCCATAAGACCCTTGGCTACAAGCGCCAAGTTACTGTTAATAGAGGTTGTACTAGTGAAGTCAATGTCTAATGCTGTTGTAAAACTAAAAAGACTGGCGAGAAGCACCAGAAAGAAGGTAGAGCCCGCAGAAAACGAGCGAAAGGGCTGCATGATGGATGAATTAATGAGCCCGCGGAGTGTTTTACACTGTGGTTGAAGTGAAGTTTGGTTGCTGAAGGTTGCGCGTGAATTCTGGCGTTTTAGTCAAAAGTGGGCGCCTCTCGAGAGGAGTAGATACACAGCTGTACTGTATTTATTATGCAGGTGCTTGGAAGTGGATGGTAAGGCGTGTGGGCTATTCAGAATTCAGAAATGGGATGTGTGAGTGTGAATATATAGTTAGACAACGAGCGCTTGCAGAGCAATAACGAGCGAAAGAGCGAACAGAAGAGAAGAAGAGGGTGGAAAGGAAAGAGAAGAAAGGAAATTTTAAGAGGAAAAAATAAAAAAAGGTGGTTTTGCATTTTTTAGAGTTTTTTTATTTTCTATTTTTTATTTAGCGATTAATGTGAGTTCATGCCAAAGAAGGAAATGGCTTTTTTGTTTGTTGTAAAAGGTGACGATTAGACCAATCAGATAAGCTATGACATTGCTTTAAATGAGTTGTTCAGCCGTAGAGACAGTGCGTACTCATGAGTGGGGTCGAGATCTATGGACTCTGGTCCTCTCATTGCAAGGCTTGCAAGCCTCTTGGACCACCGCTAAAAGGCATTTAAACATGGGATATGCGAGTTTATGTGCATGAAAATTAGAGAAATTTAAAGTAAGAGCACTACAGTGAGTACACTGAGTACACTGAGTACACTGAGACTGAGTGGTAAGTACGTAGTTACTAAGTACTACAGTAGAATAAAAATGGTAAAAATGGTAAAAATGGTAAAAATGATAAAAATGATAAAAATAAAAATAAAAGTAAAAACGATTTCGTTATCATTATCTTCTCAGAACCTTAGTTCCCTCACACAAGCCCTAAATGCTGTATCCTGAAAAGTCCTGTTGACTCAAGTACTCGCTCGCAATGTTGTCTCCCAGAGCAGCAGCACTCGTCATCCAGTGCTTGATAATAGACATCCGAATAGGATCCAACTTCTCTGGGTCCTCATTGATTCGGTAGTCCTCCAGCACCGCAGGCGTAAAGATATCGCTTAGCTTTGTAAAGGGAGCAACACAAATGGGCGCAATATGCGGATGTGAGAAATGCATAATTGCAAGCTCACGCTGTCCTTCTGTATCTCCCTCCTTCGATGCAATACTCCAAAGATGGGCGCAGTCTTGAAGCGTCCATTGAGACAAGAAAGCGGTATCCATGTCTGCTGAAATCATTCCTGTAGAGTACTTGAAGATTTCAGACGCAGTTTCTGTCACAAGGTGAAGATACTCTTCCTTCAGCGAAAGTGCCGCAAGACTCACGTCCCAAAATGCCTTTCCCATGTCTGTCAAGTCCAAGACTTCCGAGGGAACAAAAGCTGCAATAAACTGCAAGTCACGGAAAAGTGTGTGACAATTGACTTTTGCATTTTTAAAGACTCGTCGCAGCTCTTCTGCGATAGCATCAGTATTAGGTCCGACTATTGAGCCTCGGTTTCCGCTTGGTCCAAAAGCAGCAAACCCACCCGATCCCAACATTGGCGATTGTGCTGGAAACGCTCCTGACGAGATTCGCTTAGCCTCTACTGTAGCAATAGCCTCACTCAGCGATGTCATTGCTGATAAACTACCCTTCCGGCTCACTGTCTTTTCCCCTCCTGCCGCAGCACGCGGCGTCGCCGTGATCTGAGTGTCAGAAGTAATCGATGGCATGTTGGAATGGACTCTATACGATCGGCCGTTATTGTTTCCAGCTGCTGCAGAGTGTGAGAGCGAAGACACAACTAGTCGAACGAGTTCGTACAATGTAACTAACTTTCCCATGGGTGACGGGTGAACTGACAGCTGGAAAATCAGATTGGAGTACGCCTTTTCATAAGGAAACTGGAGTTTAAGCATGTTCGGGGCGGGAGGTTGGGTCTTGCCATGGTTGGCGAGAGAACCGTAATTTGGAGACTCGTTAGGGCCACTACTGGAGTGACGCCAGCTGGTCCGCGACTCAGATCCAGTGTTGAGCCGTAGCCCAGAGGCATCTGAAGACTTACCTTTAGATGTTCGCTCAAGGGTACGCTGTATAGACGCCTTGACGATAGGAGCTTCCAACCACTTGTCAGTTTCAGATCCTAATAGCTTGTTAGTAGACAAATCAAAATAAAAATAAATAAAAAAAGCACACTCACCTTCAAACCACTCTTCAAGACCTATATCAGTGTACACCAGACTTGTAATGCGCATCTGCAGTGCGAGCAGAAATTGATCCAGCCCTTCTCGCTTCTTGTCATGCTCCTCACGGTTGGCTTCATCGTTAAATACAGGACCAGCTCCAAGATCCTCAGAGCCTGTCAAACTTGTATTCCCAAGGGCAGCCCCTCCGCCACTTCCTGTCATTTCATTGAGACTCCGGTTGCGGCGATGTCCAAGATGCTCGTTTGACGATGAAAGACGGTCATACCCCCCAGCATCCAGGTGAATATCAGAAGAGGACATCCGCTTGCCAGAAAGGTCAAGCGATGACGCAAACATGTCAATAAGGTTTGGGCTAGACTTGCGAGACTTATGCCCACGGAGGCTGTAAGATCGCGCAAGGTCAGAATGATTGCTGCTCGATGTCTTGGATCTCATATGTGAAGGATTAAACCCTTCCATAGAAATACTATCAGTAGACCGACGCCGGTTGTGTACGTCAGTGTCACCCTCGAAAGTAGTGCTTCCATTGCCATTGTTGCCAAAATTGTAAAATGAAGCCTTCGAAGGGTACGGCCCTGTCACGCTACTGGTAGCTCCACTAGACCTATCCAAACCTTCAACTTCCACAATCAACTTCCACAAATCGCCTCTGAAAAGAAGGCTAGACGTCAGCAAAGACTGGCCGCGGTTACGACGTCCGCTTAGAGCGTCACCAATGACGCGCTTTACTAAATCATCAACTTCGCAAGAGAATCGATGAATGCGTTCTTCTCCAGTACAAAAGTTCTGAATCCTTTGCCCATTTAGCCACTTTTTAGTAGCTTCTGCTTCGCGATCAGACAGCTTGTTTCGGCCAGCGTACACAACAGGAGCAAACATGGAATCGCTAGAATTAAGTGAAGCTTGCGACATTGATTGCCGCTTGCTCTGGTAATCCCTTTTACTGCCACCAGTAAACCGCTTGAAAGAAGAAAACGCACCAGAGGAAGATAAAGATGTTGTGGAACTGTTGCGCTTCAATGTATGTGTACGAGATCCAAAACACTGAGAAAGGTTTCCAGGGGTGTCAATATTGTCACCCGCAGGACCACCACCAGTTCCACGAGACAACGCGAGCGCAATATCCCGGGCTCGGTTCCAAACCGGACTAGTGCGAACTTCCGTCATGTACCAAATTTTGGTGCGCAAGTCGTTAAGCGATCCAATAATAGACTCACATGAGTCGCAGGAAAATTGAAGAAAAATTTGATACGGATGCGCAATCTCTTCGCATTTGCTGAGGCGATGAGATATGTTGCGAAGCTTCTTTTCCTTGTCGCGCTTGAGACACTTGACAAGATAGCAATTGACATCATTGGCAACTTGTGCGTATGAGGTGCTAGAAACAGATGGGATCAGCTTGTTTAGCGCATGAACAGCGTTAAAATATTCACTTCCTTGTAGAAAGTTTCCAACGGCAATAGCTCGATGCCCAGCATCCATAAGGATATTGGATAAATACGTGGGTGATGAAGGTGAGTGGGGAGAAACATTATAAGCAACTGAATGGTCAATTGTAAAGCCGCGGTTGGAGGTAGTCATGCCAGGTATGGAGCCCATTAAGCTATTAGGTCTATCAGACATAAAGTTAAAGACGTTGGAAGAGTTTTGAGCGCCCTGGTATTGGGAGAGGTAGTTTCGAGGGCTCGGAAAGTTGAACACAGAGGCGGAGTTCTCAGAAATGAAAAGCTCTAAGGTTTTTGTGACAACCTCAGCATAAGAGCGATACTTTGGTGCAATTGGCGACTTTTCAAACTCAACAAAGGGATAGTTGTCCTGATCCTCGCTGTTTCCAGTCATGTTGGAAGGTTCACCGTCGTCAAAGGAAGAATTTGAGAATTTTAGAGGACCGCCATCCAAGCTGTCAAATGGAGATACTTTGCTGACTATGGATTCCTCATCAATGTCAGTGACAAAGTTTTCCTCGTTTATACGGAAAACCTGCCATCTCTCTGACAGTGGATGTGGTAGGCGAAAGTGTTGCAGCTTTTGCGGCCGGAGAGAATGAAGATACTGGGCAGCTCCCGGTCCGCGAAACTGAAGATAGGGAAATTTCTTCAAGATTTCATCGGCAACGGGTTCAATATCAAGGCGAATATCATTTAGGTTCCACTCAAATAGCTCATCCTCGGGGCCAAAAATTGGTGTGCTTCTAGCAGACGCACAGCCGTCAGGAAAGTAAAGGTTTATTTCATCGAGGCTGGGTAAACTCTCGTTCAAAGGAATATTCGCCGTGCCTCCACTACCACTGCCACCGCCACCACCAGTTGTGGAGGGAGCAGACCCAGTATAAGTATAGCCGAAACTACTACTAGATGATCTGTTAACAGCATGACCAGACATACTTGAGCCAGATCGCTCAACAGAAATTGGTTTGGCTGGAGCAGATGTATGACTGGCAAAAGAAGCTTTCCGTTGAATAGCAAAAGAAGGGAAAAGAGATGCATATAAAGTCAAGACGTCAGAAGGGCATAAAACCAAAAGTTGTCCAGAACAGTTTTTGACGCCCCCAGGAGCATGCCCATCCAGAGAATGCAAAAAATCTGTATTTCCCGCTTCCGATGCATGTTCATCAAGCTCGCTGGTAGTAGACGTATTAGCAGTAGATGCAGTAGTTGAGCTTTTGACAGTATCAGATGAAAGCTTGTCGTAGATAGAAATAAGTAAGGATTGAATATCAGGGGGAACTGTGCTAGTACAAGGCTTGTTCAATATGACAACCTCTGCATAGTAAAGGAGTGTTTGGTAGATGACGAGCAAAATTCTTTGGCGCTGTTTTTCAGTAATAAAAAAGTCAGCAGCAAGACCAAGGCTCTCAGGCGAGTTGAAAAACGAAAATATGTACTTGTTGAGAAAATGCCTGAAAAAGATGAAATGAAGAGCATGATCCTTGCTGTTGTCACAAACCTTTGAAAGAACAAGCTTGTAAAAGTAAAGTAGGTGATCTGGAATGGCTTCAGTGGAGGTATTATTTAGGCGAGAAAGAAATTGAGAAATCGCATCATTTAAAAAATCAAGACGCTTTTGCTCAAAATCAGGATCAATCAGGTGGAATGAATTAGATGACGCTTTGCTATTATGATTGTGAGTTGCTGTAGAGGTAGTTGGTTTCGCAGTCGTGCGCTGTAAAGAAATAGATGGAGAAACGCCCACATTCATTGACGCAAAAGGCATGGAATGGGAGGGTGAGTTATTTGCCAAAGACATTGCAGGCATTTCAGGAGATGGGTATGTAGAGTTGGGCGCAGATGAAGCAGATGGCATAGAATTGAGAGGCGTACCAGGTGAGCCAAGATTAATAGGATGAAGAACAGGGGGAGGAGAGTGTATTGAGAAAGGCGGTAAGCTGTAATTGAGAAGAAACTGGCCATTCTGTAAAAACCCTAGTAAAATGTTTTCTAGAGAGGCAAGATGGTTCATAGAGGAAAGAGACAGGATTCGGTCAAAAATGGCTAAGCAAAGCTTGTCATACTTTTCGGTTGAGGTGTAATGGTCAAAAATAAAGGTAACGATGAAAGAAAAGTATTCAAATCGTTGAGAGGAAGGGGCAGTTGAGGGAAAGAGAGAATAAAATATAATGTCCAAGGCGTTTCCGCGATGAAGAGCATTAAGGTCGTCGAGAGGATCATTCGAAGCAGGAGCAAATAGCGAGAAAACATCATTGTCGTTCATGGTAGACAGAGATGCGCAAATAAAGCTAGGAGAAGTTTTGACTAGTGAAATGAATTGGTTGAGAAGCCTGCGGTTGGAGGACTTGAGAGAAGACATGAAATTGGTACCCCTGGCGTTAAAATCATGCTTCAAAATAGATGAACAAAAGTCAATGGATTGTAAATACGGAGAGGAGAACTTGGCGGGGTCCGACTTAAGACGCTCCGCCTGGCTAACTAGAAATGCTTGGGTGGATGATTGTAAACGATTGACGACACTGTAATAAATCAGAAGTTGGGTAAGGCGAACGGCAGCGTCGATAGCGTTACTGGTGCCTGAAGAATATTGAATGTCCAACTGAATAAGTGCCTCTATAGGCACACAAGATAGTATGGGGCTAGATGTGCGAATAGGTAGATGATGTTGATGCAGAGGAGTGCCAAGAGAGCTCGAAGGATGCTGCTGCGAGTTGCGGTATGGCTTTTGGAGGAACTGGGGCTGAGAGTGTGTTTGTTGCTGCTTATAATTTTTGGAAGGGGATGAACAGGATGATTGTCTTTGGTTGTTTCGGCTTCCAAATGATCCGGCATGCGGAGCGAGAGACGGGGACGGGTGAAGTGCACTCGGGGTTGTAAGGCATCTGTAGGCCTCTTGAATAGGGTTTGTCGAGTTCAAAGAGTCAAACAAGTCAGTGTCAATATTGTAGCCAGAAGACTGTCTACTATGTCGGTTTCGGGGATGTTGTAGGAGGGATGGGAATGGCTGGGATATGCCTTGAGATTGTGACTCCGATTGGTCACGTATTGTTGTGTTGAATTCGTCAGCGGCAGAGCCAGACACGGGCCTGTAGTTGACAGAGGCGGAAGAATAACCGACATTTGGTTGAGAGTAATAGTCGTCTTTATCGCTGGATCCCAGGGAGATCAAGTCCGCGGTAGAGGAAGCAGCTAGATTGTTATTGAGGGCAGGGGCGAAGTTGAGGTTAAGGTAGTCCAAATCACTAGGTGAAGAAGAAGAAAACCCAGAGCCCGCTTGTAAGTCAGAAGAGCAGGCAGACGAAGAAGAGGTATGTAAATGTGAAGGGGGGGCTGGGCTGGTATGGGAGGGCATTTGGGGGTTATCCGCGGCAGCAGACGAGGCCTTTTGCGGCCGTTCGGGAAAGAGAAATGTGGACATGCTCTGGACGGCAGTCATGATAGTTTCTAGAGAAAGGGGAGTTAGCTAGAGGTGTCCCGAAGAGTTTTAAAGATGGCGCATCATACATTTTGAGTTCTAAAAGTCTATCGTATCGTAGCGAGGAGTGCGTGTTTGTAAATTTTAATTGGATAGCTTGTAACTATAGTCAGGGCGAGAAAACCATAGATGGGGGGATCATTATCAGAGGACAGAGAGTCATTTAGATGTCGGCAAGCTGGGTGACATGGGCTGCTGGAGGTCAAGAAGGTCGTCTAAAGTGAAGGCTGTCTCGTAAGGGTGGGTGGTGATGTAAATTTTTTTGTAATATTATGTGTTTATTTTTTTAAAAATATTTTATTTTTTGGACAACCCTTGAAATTGAAAACACGGCAGGAGTCCATATACTCAGACTCTACATCTAGACTGGTTCATGATGATGATATGTGGTCAGCCGAATAATAAAAAAGTAATAAATTGGTAATAACGAAGGTTATAGAGGGCGTGTATCAAGTGAAGGTCACTTGGACAGTTGAAGAATTCATTAATTCATTAATGAGTTCTGCTTTGTTATTCATGAATGTAGGCCAGTCACAGCTGCCAGTGAGATCACGAACCACGGCTTAAGCTGGACATGAATTAGAGAAAGCCTGGAACCACATGTTTGTTATGAATTATCTCTCATATTGATCTGTCAAATCGCTTAGAGACAAAAGAATAAAGGACTTGACGATAAGAAAACTCACAGATCTTCTGAATCTCATCGCCATTCTTTGTGATCAACAGGTCATTTGGATCATTTTGGGTCATTTGGATCATTTGGGTCATCATCGTGATTCGGTGCTAGCTACGTATTAGACTAGGTGATGGGGTCTTTTTTTATATATTTTGTTTACGAATTTATGCTCTTTTCAACGTTTGATCCATTGTTTGCAAGGAATTTGCAGAGAATTTGCAGAGAATTTACAAAGAATTTACCAGAATTTGCTGATATTGTGTATTAATTACTGCAGGCAGCTGCTAGCTAGCTAGGCATCATTGATCACGCGTAGCATGTTTAGAATTCAAAATCTGGTTCATTAATAGTCCACCCTTTCCGATGTTTCAACCAAGCCATGTTCCTCTACAGTATAGCTAGCTATCAAAAAGATATTGATGTTGTTGGACTTTGAATCCAAGTACAGCTGAAGCAAGGCGTTTTTTCTGCTTCTTCCATTAAGCATGAAGCCTCGCTTTGAGTCTCACATTTTCAGTAGGCTACTCATCTCCAATTCTCGAGACTATTTGAGTTTATTTATACTTAATTCCCTGTAATCATTGGTTGGTTGAGCCCTTTTTCTCTTTGAATCCTCAACGACGAGTCAACGTTAACGTTACCTCGATCGTAATATAGCTCTGGCAACGGTTTACGTGGGGCTTATGTGGAGCCTACGCACTGTCTGTGAGCACAAAGGCCCATAAAAAGGTTGGTTCAGTAGGCGTAATATCTGTGACTTTGTTGTCAAGTGGCCATTCTGCGCTTATAATCTTGGAACAACTGCGAGGTTTTGATCCAGAAACAGGTGCTCAAACACGTATTTCCTTCTTTTTCTTCTGTGCACGCATGACACCTGGAATACGCCTGGATGTCCAGGCCTTGGATATATTTATATTATTTTTTAGTAGGCTCAAATCACCCATGTTAGACGTACCACGATCATCTTCAGTGAGACTAATTAAAATGCTAAGTTGACTACGTAGATGGCGAACTTTTCAGCATTTTTTATTTTTTATTTTTTACATTTTATTTTTTTATTAGTTATCGCGTACAGTACAATAGAACTCTGCTAGACTAATCGATTTACTGGTAGACCTACATAGACCTATCTAGTTTGAGCGGAATATCGTAGAAAGCGCTTAAAACTCAGTGAAGCAAAGTAGAAAGATAGTCCGATGCTCAAGATTCTCAGTAAAATCATTTGAATACGTCGGTCGGATACGGCTACCTGAACAAGGATACAACTGCGATAGTCTATCTTTCAACCTTCACGTTTTGTTCCATGCAATAAGCTTAAAAGACTCTCCACGGAGTCCACGCGACACACAGATTGCCGCCCTTTAATACGTAACTCTTCCCGTTTAACTCTTGGGAAGGAAAAATCTCATGTGAATGTTATAGCTGACACATGCAACTTAGCTTAGAAGCAATTATGGATCACTCACTCGGCGTCCGCCGTCCTGTACCACATTATTTTGACCGCAAAGCAGGCTACCCCATAATTCAACGGTTTTTTTCTACTCGTCAGCCATTTCAGATCAAATTCGCTTAAGCTTTTGATTCGTAGCTTAATGCAATTCACATGCAACCAAGTGGAAACAATACAATCGCCATCTAGTCTACTAGTAGCTGTACGTATAAAGTCCACAAGCCCCGAGAACATAGCTGCACCGAGTGTATACAACACCATTTGGAGTCCATCGTGCACTAATAAAACAACGCATCTTTGCCGTTCAAGAAGAAAATTAAATATTGTAAACTACTGGTAACTCATAAAGTAATACGTATATATGCCAAATCAATTACGTTGAAAGAAAAAAAACCCTCCATATTTCATCAGTCATTATTGTTTTTTGACCGCGCATCGTTCGCAGCCTTCATCTTCTTGAGTTCCATTTCATGTAATTTTTTCATGCTTTCAAGCGTTTGATTGCTAAAAGTTAAACTCGAGTTCAGGTAGTCAAGCTCAGTTTGAACCTGTTCGTATTTTCGATTCTTGTCCTCAATAACTTGCTTGAGATTTCGAATGGCATCTTCACTACTGGGACTACCATTACTGTTCTTGGACAGGGCGTGGACTAGCCGCTCGATTCGGGAGTCTCGCTCTGCAATTATGGCATTTTTCCTTGTAAGCTCACTATCATGAGCTCTTTTCAAGTCGAATAATGCGGTTTTCGCTTCAAGATGGCTGTTTCGCAGATTAAAGCACTCTTCTCGAAATGCATCATTCTCTTTTCTGAGAGTAGAAATAATTTCAAAGTCGTGGCTTTGGGATGTATTATCTTTGAGATACATGGGCTGTTGCAAAGAATTAGTCTGCTGATTTAGGATGTCTGTCGAGGTCCCTGGCACGCCTGTCTGGGAGTGA
>JAJMKT010000572.1:0-10000 GCA_030563985.1 Geotrichum restrictum
GATGGGCGAAAAAAAAAAAAAGTAAAGCTAGTTGCTTCTTTCTTGGATGGGTAGACTAGGGTAGTTGTGTAATCGAGGGTGGGTTTAGTGAGATGGATGATCGGCATTTGACATATCGTTCTTATTTCGATCTGTATTTTCTTCTTTACTGTCATGTTCAGGCACAAGATCCTGTAGACTCAGAAGAACCGGTACCACGGCCGGAAATAGCAGCATGTAATGTTTTCCAGTTTCGGTACTCTTCGAGTCTCAGATTAGCATAAGACGCATAGTCAAAGTCAATATCGGAAATTACAGACTGAATTGAAGCCCAAATTCCCCAGTAAAAACCCGGCATTCCCCAGTACGTCAAAACCTGTTGCAGAAGCTCATCGATTTCAGCAGCAGTTACATCTCTTTCTGTTTGCGTTTCTCCAATGTATGACACAGCCCAGCGCCTTAGAACGGGGTTGCTCAAACTCGGTTCAGGAATTAGCTCAGTTACACAATCAAACCCTTGCCATTCCATAAAGTGGTTTGCGAGATCAAATGCTCTAGGTGCTAGCATAGCGTACTCATAGTCAATGAAAGAGACTTCCAACGGGTGTGCGGCTTCGTTGTCACCACTGGCAACAGCGGATATACTTTCGGAGTTTAATTTTGGGGTCCAGTTACCGGGAACAATCACATTTCCCGCGAGTAAATCACAGTGGGCCACAACAAGATTGCCGCCGCTAGATCCAATATTTTCACAAATCCATTTCAGTTCCTTTTGTAGATCCTCTCGTGTATACGTCTTGACAACGTTTTCGGGCATGATTTCAATCCAGCTTTTGAGCAGCTCCCAAATATTTTTAGAAAAGTCTTGAGATTCCTTTTTGTTGCTCTTGCTGCTGTCACTTTTATTGATCTTCAATTGCTCTTCACGTTCACTTTTCTGTCGTGCAATCAACACTTCTACAGCTAGAGGATCTAGCTTCGCATGCCATTCTGCAAGACGGACGGCTATAGCATGCGAAACCTCGGGATCGCTCAAATACTTGTAATCAATGGCTTTGCCCGGCATGTAAGAGTACACAAGGCCGTTTCCAAAACGGGCATAGAGTGGAGGAGCGAGCCCCTTTGAGTGCAGGTGCATATGGGTCGAGACCTCTCTATCGCGATCGATAATGGCGGACGTTCCTTTTCCATAAGCGCGAATCAGGACCTTGGTGCCCGAAGGAGTATGTGTGACCTGGAAGAGTTTATTTGTGATTCCTCCGGTGAGTTGGTCAATACGAATGAGGGGGGTGTTGTCGTTGTCACTGTTTTCAATTGTAGCAGTGAGAGATTTGGCAGCCTCCTGCTGAACCTGGATCTTAGAGGGGCTCGCCCAAGTTGGGAACGTCTGGTGAAGAATTGGCAAGGCGGACTGGGGGTCAGCCAAATCGACAAACATGTCAGACAGCATTTTCGGGTAAGACCCAGTGTTTGAGTCTGTGTAGCTAAAGGTCATGTTTGAGGCGGTGATGGTGGTGGTGGGGGTGGTAGAAGAAGGGGTTTTTCAGGAAGGAAAAGGGAGAGGTATGAAAAGGGGGAAAAGACTAAAGATGTTGGAGAGGAAGAGGACTTAAGAGTAAGAGTAAGAGGAAGGAAAAGGAAAAGTGACCGCATTGATAGCTGTATAAAAATTATGTCATCCATGAAACTTTTTTTATTTTATATTTTCTGTTTTTTATTTCATTCTAGACTCGGTCGGGCACTCGGTCGGGTACTCGGTCGTTTACTCGGTCACTCACTCGGTCCTATTCAATGTCTCGGCCTCATTCATGGCTTTTCCATCAACTTTCTCACTGGTTGACACTGATTTATTCAAGTAGCACACGTAGCATGTAACACACGACTTTTTCTCTATGATTGGGGTTAGGGTTTGCGATATAAAAATTTTAAATTCTTATTTGAATGTGTCAAGGTTGGGCAAGGTCAAATGTTCCGAGTACCGACCCAAACTAAACATATGCTACCGGTATATATAATCCGTAAACCCGTTAGTACGTAGCAACCGTTAGGAGCAGCCGTTAGGAGCAGCCGTTAGGAGCAGCCGTTAGGAGCAGCCGTTAGGAGCAGCCGTTAGTAGCAGTACACGACTCTCCACAACTACAAACTACCGGTACACGGTCCGCTATAGTAAAACACAACTGGCAATAATAGTCAAGAGAAGAATACACAATGAACAATTAAACAACAACTATGATGATATATATATTTTTTTTTCCTTTTATTATTATAATAGGAGAGCTTTGCTGGGTATCAACAGATCCAGAACCACACCTTTTCTAGGAAGTTACGTGGCAGACGCTCTGGATACAAGGCCTCAACACGCTCACACTCATCTAGACCAGTGAAAATGTCAATCTCCTCAACTGGGTACACATACTTCCAATTCTTGGTGTAGATCTTGTGTCCAAAGTACAGAGCTGCGAAAATGGGCAAAGTCACATAGGCAGCAACGAAATCACCGGCGTTAAAATTGCCACCAACAAACACATTGAATCCGTTGGTCAAGGCCAAAAGAGCAACAATGAAAAACGTAATGTATGATCCCCAAGGCTGGAAGATAGTCTTAAATGGGCGAGAGTCCATAATTCCGTGGAAAATAAGTGCCTTGCGGAACTGCAGATAAGAAGTAATAACACAGAGCCACGCAAGGAATCCAGAAACGGTAGACAGGTTAGTGAACCATGTGAAAACATTAGCAGAAGATGAAGACACATTGAGGAATGCCAAAAGAGCAACGGCAGCAGTGGCAGCGACGGCAGGAACAGGTACACCCCATCTGTTGCACCACTTAAAGATCTTGGGGGCTTCACCAGCTCTGGCTAAAGAATAAAGAGTACGAGAACCGGCAAACAGGAAAGAGTTACCAGAAGACCAAGCGGAAGTCAAAATGGCAGCGTTAATGATGTGATTCAACACAGGGATACCAGCGTTCTGAATACCAATGACAAAGGGAGAAGCAGAGGCATTACCAGTTCCAGCCAAGAGTCTCGGATTGTTTGACTGTACAGTTACACCAATTACCAGAGCACCCAGGATGTAGAAAAATAAAAGACGGTAGATGAAACGCCTAGTAGCTTTAGGGATATTACGTCGAGGAGCCTCCGTTTCACCTGCTGAGATGGTGATAAGTTCAGGAGACATGATGAACGAGAAACCAGAGCGAATCAAGGCATTCCAGAATCCGCAAAGACGTCCAGAAGCACCACTAACAAGGTACGCTTTGAATGCATCATGCTTCCAGTATCTGAAACCTAGTCTGTCATGAGTGGGAGCACCTCCAAAGAAGATAACAATTCCACAAATAATAAGTCCCATGATGGCCAAAATCTTAATTGATGCAAACCAAAACTCTACTTCACCAAAGAGCTTGACCATGAAAATATTAAGCATCACAATAATAATCCATACAATGGCAATCCAGGCACCCGTGGGAACCACGTCAGTCCAGTACTCAACAACGATGGCAGCAGCAGTGATCTCAGAAGGGACCAGAAATGCGTAGGAGTACCAGTAGTTCCATCCGGCGGCAAAAGCAATGGACTGATCTGCAAAGCGGTAAATGTACATGGGGGGAGAGGCACCAGAGAGAGGTAGATAAGTAGTCATTTCACCAAGACAATTCATGATTGTCCAAATGATAAAAGACATGATTATGTAGGCAATGAGGAAGGATCCAGGACCAGAGTGCTCCAGAATAGTGCCTGAACCAACAAATAGACCGGTACCAATACAACCACCGAGAGCAATAAGCTGGACGTGGCGCGACTTAAGACCTCTATGCAGTTCATCTGACGAATCCTGTCCAGCGGGGTCCTTTGAAGCATCGTCGTAGCTGTCATTAGGGAGATCTGTAATCATTTCACCATTAGCAGCGGATTTTTCGCCCACTGTCGTTTCAAATTTTTCAGCCATGGCGAAGGATGAAAAATTAGTATTAAAACAAAAGCGTATTTGAGATAGTGAGTTGAAGAGATGAAGATGAAAGATAGAAGGAGTAGAAGAAGAAGAAATATTGGTATACAAAGGAGAAGATGGAAGGTATTTATATTTCTGGCATAATCTCGTTTTTATTTTTTTTTCAAGAAATTAATTCCTGCCGGATAATAAGGGCAAGTTGTGAAAAAGAAAATTGATTCGGATATGGGAGATATTGACCTAGAACTAAACCTTACTGTACAGTACATACTACATGTAGACAGTAGACTCTGTAGACTCAGTGTAGACTCTGTAGACTCTGTAGAGTACGATTTTACAAGAGCTTTAACACAATAATTCGGGCTCTTTGCACCGTTTACAGTATCGCTTCCAACGCAAATATCGCAAGAGGCATCAACGGTCTGTAGTTCAGCAGCTGTTGATCATCGTGCTCTGTGATCCTCTTTCAGCCTTCCAGGGCCATTTACAAGTGCTTGAAAACTTTGACTTGCGAACTTTCACAGAAAGACTAAATAAACCAGAAAGGCTTTTCATGAAGGAAGAGTCACTGTGAGACCATTAATCAAAAACCTGGAGAGCATTATCAGAAGCGGCAGAAGCACGGTGATAAGATGAAGTAATAACAAGATCACTATTTATGAGATAGGACTGGGGAAGTGGAAAATGGAGAGGATTAAAAGGTTCAGAGAGAAGAAAAGGCCCGTGTCAAAGTTAGTGACAGTCGTGAAAACGGGTTTTACATGAAAAAGGCAAGAAATAAATAACGAAAAGCCATGTTAAGGCATCCGATTTAAGTCACAAATCGGCCTTTGACAGAGGCCATGGGAAAAAAGATCTAGTCTGGTACACCTTAAATTAATGTAATTCCTGTGATACTGTGTAACAGTGTGTATACATGGATTAATTACTAGACCTTATGGAAAGAGGACCATGGTGCATACGTTTGTATGAAGGAGAAGAGGTGCGATGGAGAACGCTCCAGAGTGCGAAATAAAAAACCAGAGTAAATCTCAAGTTCGCGTGGGTCCAACGGTCCCAAACTCAGGGTTTTCTCTAGTAAATTTTTTCATTATTATTTAACTTTTTTATTTTAAATTACATAATTGTCAACTGACATACTGAATATATATGGGCATGCCATAGCAGCCGTGGTACAAATTATCTCTTGGCCAGCGGCATGGCAAACGTCAATTGTTCTCCCCTTAAAAAACGTTTATGACTCTGCATATTTCTACAGACGGCTGAAGCCATAAATTTCTACTGTACTGTAATAGACATCCCTATACAGCAGTAGGTCGACAAGAACAGCCAAGTATGCGCGTGTACCTGCAAGCGCTTGTGAACGGCTTCTGTGTAAGGCGGATTTATTTATCTTCTTATTAAGACCGACTGCCAAAAACAGAATAAATTTATTTACTGTACCGGTATGTCAAAACGTCAGAAGACTATACTTGAATGTTTTTCTTTTCAACCTCTCGCGATCTTTGGATTTATTTTGAAAAGGAATTTCAAACTCTCCTAGGCTCTCCTCACCAGCCCCCAAGACTTGATGGGATATTATATTCATACCCGTGTCAAATAACTGAGTCTAGGTCTTTACCTCGGTCTCACCCGCAAATATATATATACCGGGGTATATGTCAGCTAGCTACCGGTAGACCCAAAAACCTTGATTGTCATATCTCTACCATTACCATGATCAACTAATATAGCCTGGTGCAATGTTGAGGGAGACTACTTAGTCACTAGTAAACTCACTACTATACATGCCAGTAGAATTGTAACATGCGGAACGGAATTTCCGTAGATACCACCACAATCTAGTCCCTATTTTTCGATATTATTGGACCATAGTACTACGCGTATATCTCCTATCAAAAGGATTTATCACTGCGTCCAAATCTCTCGTCATGATATCTAAAACTTCATCTCATTTGCTGTCATTATGTCGACAAACTGGACTAGTCTAATAGTCTATATGCGAAGGGCGGAATCCCATTCCCGCTATTTCTCCTGTTAAAGCGCGCACTAGCAAAATAAGGACGCGTGTCTGTCTGTACTGGTCAGACCCTAAATGTTGGATACTGGATAGTAGATACTAGATAGTCTACTAGATACGGAATAATTACAATACAGTACGTAGTACTACGTAGTACGTACAATGAACACAAGATCCTCTTCAAGAAATCCACAAATCAAGCTTCAATCGCATACGTCTTCGTTATCATTGATTTCTAGACCGCATCATCGTTCCAAATCAATCAAAGGGCGGGATCCACGTTCCTACTATCGCGCATTGTCAAATTATAACACCCTTTAGGGCCTTTACACAAAGCGGAACTTTAGTGCCTTCTCTAATCTCGCCATATCATACGTACTGTATCAATATCAGCAATATCGCTGCTTAGTAAAAGAGCGGAATCCCTGTCCCTACACTGATATGGCCAATGTCCAGCTTCAACTTGCCTTCTTCCGTCAGGCTTTGAGAAGTTATATTTGCAAACTCTAGCTGTGACTTACATGCATGTAATGCACTCAGTGTAAGGCTTGTAAGCCTTTTTAAGACTTTCTTTGTCGACTCTTTGCCTGAGCACTTTTCGTTCTTGCCTCCCATCTTCGTCATCGTTGTGATTCTTACTTCTTACTTTTTGCTATTGTTCTTACTAAACTTCTCAGTACTGTGCTCGTGATCATTGCAAATATATCATGGCCATGACATTCGTGGTGGTGTTGCGACACTGCTGCCTGTTGTACTATGCTGCCTATATGCCCTCTCAATGTTCAAAGTACAGTATGTGAATCGATTTCAGTCTGCTTAGTAACATTTTTCTGTTTTCCACTCCCGCCACTCGTAGCTAGTACTATTACTGATTTTCCCTAAAGCCTCTAGCCCCTACTCAATAATTAACTGACATTCAGGGTCAACCAACCTCACCTTACAGCCCTTTCAACTCAATTCGCTTACATTACACAGTCTTGCGGGTAGATCAACTCCTACACACAAGCTTTACTCTTTACATTGCTTAAGCAATGTTCTCATTGCCTTTATAGATCGCCCTTCATCTGAAAATGCCTACCGCTGCGGAGCATTTCTCTCCATCTTCACCCATTACTGCCCAATTCTCTCGCCAAAATGTTTACAACTCTCCCTCTAGCATCTCTGGACATCCAGACAACACCAGTCATTCAAATCACCCCTCTCCGAATTCTCGTCCAGGGGTTCTAGGAGATCCTCTCACGATAAATCAAAGTTCACTCCACCCTGGTGATAGCTCAGCACCCTCTGCACGGTCAGTAAATGTTGACGAAATTATCAACTATTATTCTGGGTAGGTTTTTCCAGCGTTCTTCTAATCTCACATACTTTCAATGATTAACATACTTTCTAGTACAAACCCCAGTACCAGCAGCCCGGATCCTGCCATTCTCCTTGAGTCCTCTTATACTGCCCTAAGACTACTTCATTCGACGCCTTTACAAGCAGATCGGGAGAGTAGAGTACTGGCTATTGGTCCAGTATCATCAGAATGGAATGGTAGCGATAACTCTACATGGAGAAAGCGATACCTATTTCTTCGTGAAACCATACCTGCGTCCAAGGTCTGGAAAAGCTTCTTCGTTAAAGACTCCTCAAACAAGAAAAATACACTGATAGATCAGATCAATCATGAAACCTTGACTGAGGCCGCCAAACCATTTTTAGACGTAGACGAGCATGTCACCTCAGAGTCCGATGATCCCGACGATGATGATGATGATGACAACAACTTGTACTACACCGACGCGGGCCAAACCAATCGATACCATGAAGAGAGCTCAATATCCAATGATGAGGATTCTGTCCGCTACAATAACCATCGACGGCCTAGTTCTGTAACTCGCCTACGTAATAGACGGACTGATAGGTTCTTTTCTGCTGTGCCTTATCGTGTCCGAGCCTCTCATGCCGGTCTCATGCCGATTGAATCCACTGGGACTCCTCGTAGTTTGTCTACTGCGAGCAGAAACTCAGTTGATTCCTTAACTCCTATTCTAAGACGACGTGGCAACCGTGCCGAATTTTCAAGCTCTGAAGATGAAGATAATGAAGACGATTTAGAGATCAAAACTCACGCTCAGCCCAAGCCAATTCTTTTGGGTGTGGCTACTGGAGAAGCTTCCAGGAGTTTACAGGTTCTTTGGGACGACGCTTTTGAGAGGTCTTACACTAGTAACTGGAGGCGAAATATGGAACGTTTGGTCGCATCCCCTCCTAGTCGAAGATCTGCCAATTCAAACACAAATCCAGTTTCCATCCTTCGCATGCCGCCCGTTTCGGCCAACCCTTCTATCGCTGATACCCCAGTTACTTATCGAAGAACTACACGACGGCCTTCTAATACTTCACGCGACTCTTCTTTAATTAATGGTAATGCATACGATACCGTAAGATCTAGAGGTAGCACTACATCATATGCATCTTCTGTAGCTCCTTCCTTTGTCACAGCCCACGAGTCTCTTGATTTGAGTTCTGAAGATCAACGTGCTAACAGCTCCGCTGCTGGAAACAGCACCAACCTTGGACCCGTAACCTCAGAAGATTCTTACATGACGGCAGGCAATAGATTCAGCAGTACATCGCCCGATGAAAGTTCAGTAACCATGGATTATGAGTCTACAATTCGACCAGAGCCACGAACCTCACAATGGACGGATCGACTTGAAGACATGACAATTCAAGAAGAACCTCAGGAAGATACTCATGTCCCTGCGCCTTCGTGGGGGCCACCTCCCCCTGAAGAAATTTCAGGATTTAGCGATTCTGAGGATAGTTACATGCAATCACAAAATGATCAAGGCTTGAGGGTGGACCCTCCTCTGTTCCAAAACTTTGAAGGATTCTCACAACAGCGTCAAGTAAAAATAGAACCGACACAGGGTAGGCCAGATGGTCAAGCACGAAAACGTCGAAATAAAGACAAAACTGTCGACAAGGGGTTACGCCGATTTCTACAGCGAAAGAAAAAGGGTGAAGTTATTCGCATTGAAAAACTGTTGGTAATGGTCAAAGGTTCCAAGGCTCGGTATATTAGCCCAGAGTTTAATGAGGTTGAAGGTTTGGAAACTCGCATCTTGGAACGATGGAAGGAGTATGTCGTGGTAGCCAGAAATACGGGTGAAGATGATGCTGCTATTCAGTTACAGTTTTACAGCTCGCGCTGTATCGCTCAAGTAGACCCTGAAATGACCAACAACATATCCAAGATTGACATTAAACTGACTTCTGACATGCATGTTAAGTTTTATTCAACATTGGATAAGACTATTGTTCTGTGGAGGTCTACCGACAAGGGGTCTTTAATTTACATCTTAAGGGCTAGATCTCATGAAGCTTCGCTTCGCTGGCTTGCTCTTTTCCGACGTGCACTAGGCGTGCTGCAGGCTCCCACGATCCACTTGGGAGTTCCAAGTTTGGGTATCACAATGGAGATTATGCTGCCATGGGCCCAGTTTTATCGTGAGGAAGCTAAATTTGGTATGAGACCAAAGCAACTAATCAGCTATCAGGATATGAAGTCTAGCCTTGCTCGAGCGGGTCCTGTGTTGTCATACATTTTCGCGACAGTGATACAGGGTCTCAGCGGGATTGACCATTTGAGAGATGAGGTTGCGGAATTGATTCGATGCGAAAAAATGGGTCTTGCATGGCGTCGCTACGACAGGCTTGAATGGGTTGATGAAGGTAATGAAGAAGGTATCTACTGTAGCTGGGTGCTCAAAAAAACACATGACCTTGAATTTAGACCAAAGAAAGCATATCCTACTGTTGTAACCTTTGAGGACGGGGTAGAGATGGATGAGCCTGTGCCCGTGGAGGGCTATTTGCTTCGTCTGACCTCATGGTTTAACGGCCCGCGGCAACGAAAACGGCACCTGAAACATCTCTTTTACAAAAAGCTGTACTTCCACACTCACGACAATATCTTGTTCTTTTCGCAGCCCAACAAGGCTGTGTCTCCATTCCCATCTACAGCTTTTGCGGATGCTGTGGTTACATCATCAACGG
>JAJMKT010000573.1:0-11491 GCA_030563985.1 Geotrichum restrictum
GGGGGGGACTCGCTCTCATCAAATGTATCGAAGTTCGTAGCTTGTTTCAACCTACTCGTTGTTGTTTTTATTTTTCAAAATTTACTCTTAGTTCCAATCTAGTGGTACGAGATCAACACTATAAAGAGAGAAATAGGCGGCTTTTTGTTTTGAAAGACATTTAACGCTGGATATATCAAGTGGATGATGTTACGGCCGAGGACGGGCGTTTATATCCCCAAAAATGGCTACCAGCTGTTAAATGCAGAAGCAGGAGTAGAACTAGAGGCATTATTCGGGCCTTGATGGAGGCGACACGTTCCAGTAGAGCAGCGTCATAAAGAGTTAGCTCAACTCTACGTTATTAGAATCAACAGAACAAATGCCAAAAAAACCCATTCACCAACTGCGCCTAGAGCCTTCAAAGAAAGGCAAACTAGCGCGATCATTTTCCAACATCTTGGCCACCCCGGAGCTAATGAGAGACCGATACTGGGAAGAGCACCTGTCATGGAAGAGAGTTAAGAAAAAAAGAGAGATACAGGCTGCAAAGTGTTGCGCCCACTCAGGATGAGAGCCAAGGAAAGTGAGCACGACAAATGGGGTGAGAAATTCAGGCTGGACACGGGTGCACAATATTAACGGACCATCACCGGTGAGAATCTGTACAGCCGTACTCTGTAGAACCCTTTAACTTTGGTCATGAAAAAGCTTGACAGGCCAACTCTAAGTAAGATTGTCCAATTCAGAACGGGCCACGGCGAGTTTGGTAAATACTTCCAACGACTTAACATTGGAGAACGTGATCATTAATGTGAAGGTGGATTACTGGAAACACCCCGCCATATCTTGACTGAATGTCCGCTCAATGAGAATGAGCGACAAATATTATTGGGAGCTTGATCTTAAGGTTCTTCTGGAAGCCAGAAGAGGCCTTCTCGCGGGAGCCAAGTTTCTTCAAATTACACGCATTTTACCGTGATGGCCAACCTTTTAGGGTAGTTCACTCAAGGGGTTTCCCCAGTTCCAAGCGACTGGGTTTCCCTCGGTGCTAAAGTTCGAATACCTTAAACCTTTGTAACTTCAGGGAAATTCCGACACCATCGCAGCATTTTGAAAATTAGTGAAGCAATTATGCCTGAGTTAGTCTGTATATCAGACGGGAAACGAACCATGTCCCACTCCACGTCTAAATAGTTATTGCAGTTAGTATGATTTCCTCCTATTAAACGGGACAATATAAATATTTATTTGTCTATCTATCTAGCTCACAGCAGGAGGGTGGTTTCATATTTACTCAATTTCTTTTGTTTTTTTTATATCTCGTCTTTAGATGTTCACCTTGGTCATCATTTCTGGGAACTTTTCTCTTTTTCAAAAAAAAGTGATGTTTCCCTTTTCACTGTTGTTCTTGTTATCATTGCTTGACAATACTAGCCTTTGCCTTCGCAGTCATAGCTACCAGTCTTCTCATCTACAGGTCATTGCTACGCTATTATTAGTATTATTACACTCAGCCTGCGCAAATATACAACACTTTTTCCCTTTTTAAAAAAAAAAGAAAACCTTAACAATTATTAGCATCTCGCTTAAATTATAGCCTCTTACTTGACAAATATCTCCATCATAAACATTCTCCTACTTTCTCAATTAAGGCCCTCAATTTGGTAAAATCCATAAACACAAAAAGTTTTATAATGTAAGGGACTGGTATAGTAGAAGTTCTTCCTAACCACGTATTACAGATCTCCGTTGTATCAGCATATTTACAGATCTCCGTTGTATCAGCATATTCACAGAAGTCTTCGAGCGTAAAATGTTTGCTATCAAAGGAGTCCTCAAATGTATCACCAAAAATGAGCTTTTGTGCTACGTCGAACCCGACGTAGTCGGGCGTTTTAATTTCAAAGTGTATAGCATTGAACTGAAGCTTGGGGTGATTCAAGACTTGATGTCGGAAGTTGCTGTAGTTGATATATTCAATGAACGAAGCTTGAGGGACCGCGTAGGTCCTGATTTCATAACTAAGTCTGCGGAGATTGCGTCCCCAATTTATCATTGCTCTGGAAATGATGGAAGGGGGAAGAAAATAACTCCCAAAAAAATCGCCTAAACAAAGCTCCAGGTTTTCTAGTTGATCGAGATTGTTTATTATAATTTCATATTCCCTTTCACTCATGGACTTGATGCTCAAAGTCATTAATTTTTTGTTAGACTGTAAAAGCTTTCGGACCAAATGAGCGAACATCAGATTCTCATAGTTATATTCAAAGCCGGTGACATGGAGTTCTGTTAAATTGCGGAAGTAAAGTCTGCGTTGCTCATTACCAGGGATTTCATAGTAATTTTGGCGTATGAGCGTTAAAGAAGTGACGTTGTCAAAAATCTGATATTGTTTTTCTTCGTCCTCTGGCAACCTTGCGAAATTATGACCAAATTTCAAAACCTTGACGGTAGGTGGGATCCAGTTCAATAACAGGTCAACAGGTTTTATCTCAGGTCTCAAGCTCCCTAAGTCCAAATATGTTATGCGCAGCGCTTTACGCAATTCTAAAGAACCTCCTATCAACGCGTCCCAATCCGAATGACAAATAGAGAGTCCTCGCAAATTCATGAGATCTGGAGCGTAGTTGTCAGGAGGAGGTTTTGGCGTGGCCCGACAGTTTGCAAAATCAAGATTCACCATGAATGGACACAGGCCGAGAGAACGTGTGGATTCAATTACCGACGTCTTGAAGGCAATCTCACAGAACTGGGAACTGAATACAGTCAGGCTTAGGTTTATCTTATTTCTAAAAGTCCCCAACATTCGGCCAAGCTCTTTATGTGCTTCTTCCGTCATGTCATATAGAAAAATATGGAAGTCGAGGTCTTCTAATGAAGGCAGAGTTTTGGGATTCACGAGGCTTATTGCAAAAAAGTAATTCCTCAGGGTTAAGTCGTTGGGATTTCCAATATCTGGAACTTCCTTCATACTCTCACCAGCATAGTACAGTTCATTGATTCTAAAAATTTTCACATAACTCAAAGCTGACTCAAAGGAGCTGGACAGCAGCTGGTTTGAAAACGATATGACATGTTCACCAATGCTAGGTTTAATCGAGTCATCGAGCGTCAAAACGTCTTCTGGTCTCCACCAGGACTTGAGAAATTGAAGTGGCCACTTAGAGACAGGTCGCCTTGGCTTGGAAAGAAGGTTATAGCCTGTCAGAGAATAGCGGTGGTATTCTTTTAACATGCCATCCATATTGACGCTGAAACACCGCCACAACGTTGGAGTGAGGGCCACTCGGAGAGACCAACAAGTTGCGGAGAGACGGAGCCCATCCTGTTCACCCCAAATGCAATGGTCATCACAATTCAAGTAGGCGCCCAAGTAGGTGGAAGGAAACAAGACATGCTGTAGAATAATGTCCAAGATTTCTTTTGGCAATTTTTGAAGCATCTGAAGGTGAAGTAGTGATGAAGTCAACGATAGTGTCTCTGGTACTAGATTACGAATATCCAGTGCTCCGCTAGAATTAATTCATGTAGGTTGGCTGTATGCTCTTTAGCTAGCTAGCGTTAACCCTTAACAGTACAGTATATATAATTGATTACTATTGGCCAGTCTGTAACAGCCGTATCTTGTCCCAATCCAGCATCTTGTCTCAATGTACCGGTAGCATGTATCTCTGGAGTCTAGACTAGACGTTTGAGTAGACTCGGTTGAGGTTCCAACCCTTCGAAAGGTGCCTTCATAATACAGCAGAAGCCGAATAAACACAAGACGTTGAAAAAGTTAAAAATTCATGAACTACGAGAAATATTAGGTAGTAATTGTATATGGAGTGGATAATGGTATGACTGAGGGTGTTTATATTCCCCAAAGCAGCCACCAACTGTTAAATGCAGAAGATGGAATAGAACCAGAGGCATTATTCGGACCTTGTGGAGGTAACACGACAGAGGGCAAAGGCCTAATACAATGACAAAGATAAAAGGGGGTTTCTTCAGTTCTTAGCAACTGGGTTTCCCTTGGTGCTAAAATTCGAAGACCTTATAACTTTGGTAGATTCAGGGAAATTCCGACACCATCGTAGCGTTATGAAATAAGCGAAGCAATTATGCCTGATTTAGTCTGTATAGCAATATATCAGACAGGAAACGAACCATGTCCCACTCCACGTCTAAATAGTTATTGCAGTTTGTGTAATTTCCCCCATTAAACGGGACAACAAAAAGATTTAGCTATCTATTGTTGTATTGACAGACTTGTTAATGCTCACAGCAGGAGGGCGGGTTTCTATTTACTCTTTTTTATACATACCGGTATATCTTTTATCTTTTATAGCAGATATTCACCTCGTTAATCGATTCTGGGAACTTTTCCCTTTTTTAAAAAAAAAAAGCCTTAACAAATAATGGTATTTTGCTTAAAATGTAGCCTCTTAATTGATAAATATCTCCATCAGGAGCATTTTCTTACTCACTATGACGTGTCGTTTTCTATGAATGCGGCTCTGGAATAAGTGATGAATGATTGGATATAATCAGAAGAGAATAATAAGAATGAGGTAGGCGATAGAAGTGTGTAGTGATGTGTCGGTGCTAAGCTTCGATGGACTTATAATAGGAGGAACAAACAAAGTTTATTTTACTTACGTGATGTTAGTCTTGATACTTGAATTATGATTGAGTGTGAGAGTACTAACGGTTTTCAAAAGATTGCAGTTCGAAATAGTTTGCTACTTCGGTCTTGCCTTTTGCTGTCTTTTGCTTGGGAACTCCTTGCTCTTTATGTCCCTTTCCTCTTCTCTCCTCCTTGCTCGTTGGCTGCGGGAACTCACTGCTAGGTTCCCTTGCTGTGCGATCCTGGTCTTGTCACTTGGACCTTGCTGGATTGTTTGATCGGCACTACATATAAGTGAGGCACTTGTATCAGTGACGTGACTGGCATGGTCTGTCTGTGACACTCTCTCAATCAAGGCCCTCAATTTGATAAAATCCACAAACACTAAAAATTTTATAGTTTTAGGGCCAACATAAAGTCCTGGCAGGGCATTACGGAAAATCGTTGTATCGGCATATTCACAGAAGTCTTCGAGCTTGAAATGCTTGCTATCAGAAGACTTCTCAAATGTATCACCAAAAATGACCTTATGTGTCTTGTCGGATTCGACAGGTGTACAGAGGGGTGGTCTAATATGTAAGTGTATAGCATTGAACTGAAGCTTTGGGTGATTCAAGACTTGTTGTCGGAATGTGCTGTAGTTGAGATAATAAATGTGACCTCGAGTGAGCATGTAGCTCGTGATTTTATAACTAAGTTTGCAGAGATTGGGTCCCCAATTCGTCATTACAGTGGAAACGGTTGAAGGGGCGAGGAAAGGCCTTAAGGTCGAATCACCTAAACCAAACTCCAAGTTTTCGAGTTGATCAAGATCGTTCTTTATAATTTTGTATTCTGGTTCAGTCATGGACTTGATGCTCAAAGTCACTAATTTTTTGTTAGACTGTAAGAGCTTACGGACTAAATGAGCCGTCAACTCATCATCAACGTCAAAGTTATTAGTAACATAGAGCTCCGTTAAATTGCGGAAGTAAAGCCTGCGGTCTGTGTGATCAAACCTTCCCCAATTCAAATTGTCTATGAGCGTCAGAGAAGTGACGCTGTCAAAAATTCGATACTGTTTTTCTTCGTCCTCTGGCCGTCTTGCAAACTCAGGACTAAATATCAAGACCTTGACGGTTGGTGGGATCCAGTTAATTAGCAAGTAGGAAGATGCGAGCAATTCTGCAGGTTGCGAGGTCCCTAAGTCCAAATATGTTATGCGCGGCTCTTTACACAATTCTAAAGAACCTCCCACCAATAAGTCCCGATGCAAATGACAAATAGAGAGCCCTCGCAAATTCATGAGAACTGGAGCATAATTGTCAGGAGGAAGTTTTGGCTGGGGAATATAGTGTCCAAAATCGAGATTCACCAAGAATGGAAACAGGCCGAGAGAATGTGTAGATTCGATTGCCGACATCTTGCAGGCACGTTCATATAACACTTGACTCAAAGTCAGGCTTAGGTTTATCTTTTTTCTAAAAGTCCCCAACATTCGGCCAAGTTCTTTATGTGCCGCTTCCGCCATGTCATATAGGAAAATATGAAAGTCCAGGTCTTCTAAAGAAGGCAGAGTTTTGGGGCACACGAGGCTTATTGCGCTAAAGTAATTCCTCATGGTTAAGTCGCTGGGACCTGTATTACTTTCAGCAGATTCACTCCAGTACAGTTTATTGATTCTAAAAATTTTCACATAACTCAAAGCAGGCTCCAAGGAGGTGGAGTGCAGCTGGTTTGAAAACGATATGACGTGTTCGCCATTGCTAGGTTTAATCGAGTCGTTGAGCGTCAAGACGTCTTTTTCTCTACACCAGGACTTGAGAAATTGAAGAGGCCACTTAGAGACAGGCCGCCTTGGCGTGGATAGAAGGTTATAGCCTGTCGGACAAAACGGCGTATAAATATCCCGGTATTTACTTATCATATTGATGCTGAAACACCGCCACAACGTTGGAGTGAGGGCCGCTCGAAGAGAACGACAAGTTGAAGAGAGTCGGAGCCCATCCTGTTCATCCCAAATGCATTCGTTATCACAATTCAAGTAGTAGCCCAAGCAGGTAACAGGTAACAAGACATGCTGTAGAATAAGTTCCAAGATTTCCGTTGGCAAATTTTCAAGCATCTGAAGGTGAAGTAGTGATGAAGTTAACAATTGTGTTTCTAGTACCAAAGACTACCATGATTCATACTACCCCCGTACTCTACGTTCTAGAATATATGCGTGACACAACTTATGCGCACGAGCACCACAGTTAGGAGCCGACCAGCTTGTAGTAATGAAAGCGAGCTTTATGTTAAATAATTTGTCATGGTATTTTGATGGCGACTAGTAAAAAACGTACTGTACGACCATTAAGAAAGGGATACAATATATGTATACATGGAGAGCGAGAAAGGAGAGGACGATTGTTATATAGATCATATAGAAAATTTATGGTGGGAAATTTTTTGTGTCAGGCAGTAGATTTTGGGACTTCTTTTGACAAAAGAAAGTGAACTCGACTCTCACTGGATAAGTGCTCAAAGGCAACATTGCACCACTCAATTGACTTTATAAGGCCATATTATCATGAAATTAAAGAATGAGTTGTGAGTAACACTACATTTGCATCAGAAGCACGAAAAGCGCTATTTTTTAGTGCTGCTAGACAAATAGTTTTACTTCAAGAGAGATTTCTTTTAGCCATCATCAAGACCTTCATAGACTTTACAGAACGTTCGAGTATACTTAGAGCCATACCAAAGTGATAGTATCTCTTTGGAGCAGTATTTGTAGCACAACATGTATCTCTTTTGGCTATTGAACGAGAAGCGCTTTGGGGAAGGGCTATCACATTCAAGAAGAGTCGACCCAAGTCATGCAAAGGCCTACTGACCCGGTACGCACAAACGTTATCCTCACTGGATATAAGAGTAGCCAAACTATGTATTCAGTGTACAAAACGCCCTCAGATGTGAGAAAGGCAATTACAGGGGAGCGCTATTATACATACTTTAGTGAACACTTACTAAGAACCCCGGCCGGAGTTAAAGCCTACAAAACTGATAAAGGAGGCCATAGTCATACATTCCCTAGCGTCTGCATTGAGGCAGAGAAGGGTCACTAGGAATATCCTAACTAGTGAAATGTTGCAGCCCGACGAGGACATATAATCATACGGCTCAACGAGCGATTGATCACATCTAAGCGAGGATGTTCGATCTCACTACTCTTAATGAAAAACCTCATCGAAATAGCGACATTGAAATGGGCTACAAAGTCCAGTTGGAGTTTCGCATACTATTGCCGACGTTAAGAGCTTAGTCAGTATTCAATGGTAAAGGATTTTGGCACTAAATAACTCGGCAGGTTTGCCTTCAGTTATATACCCTCTACGGCGCGTTACGACACATCCAACGTCAGGCAGTGTCCTCTACAGCCTTAGCACCCCTTACGCTCTCAAGTGCAATATGATCTCTGGCGTACTAAGATAGCTATCACTACCAATGTGACTCAAACTGGCCCAGAGAAGACATGTGACACTCAGACAATACGAACTTTCGTTCCAGATGACCTCAAATAGCGCAATTGATATTTCACTTACATTCTGTCTATGTAACTCGAACAAATCCTTTGAAGATGGCTCTTTTCTATGTTAACGACCGTTATTAGCACCATTTTTGCTTTAAAAGGTAGAAAATCCGTTGCGGGAAGTGGAATCGATAGGTGCTGTATGGATTGTCAAACTAGGATCTTGACGAAAAATGAAAAATGTATGGCCCATTGAAAATTTTGGGTTACAGACTCAACTAGCTGGTACAGAGAGTGTGTGAACATTCTCAATTTTATCATATTCATTGTCAGAAAGCTTGCTTTTTTAGACAAAAACCGTTTGACAACACCAAAAAAAACTGGAAATTTTTGACGCGAAATATTATACGAAAATGGTGGTGTCGTTAAACCCATAATCCACCAGATTACATTCTAACACTGCGAAGTTGTGCGAACTATTAGTAGGCCTCAACAATTATTGGCATTTCGCTTAAATTGTAGGCTCTTGCTGCATGAATATCTCCATCAAGAGCATTTTCTTACTCTCTCAACTAAGGCTCTCAATTTGGCTAAATCCATAAACACTAAAAGTTGTATAGCTTCAGGGTGTCTATCAAAATTTCCTGGCCCTGTATTATAGAAAATCGTCGTATCAGGATATTCACAGAAGTCTTCGAGCTTGAAATGTTTGCTATCTGAAGACTTCTCAAATGTATCACCAAAAATGAGATTTTGTCTCATGTCGAATCCGACACAGACGGGTGGTCTTATACGAAAGTGTATAGCATTGAACTGAAGCTTTGGGTAATTCAAGACGTCATGTCGGAACTTGCTGTAGTTGATATATTCAATGGGCGCAACTTGAGGGGCCGCATAAGTCCTGATTTCATAACTAAGTCTGCGGAGATTGCGTCCCCAATTTGTCATTGCACTGGAAATGGTTGAATGGGGGAGGTGTGAAGACCTAAAGGCCGAATCAGCTAGACAAAACTCCAGGTTTTCGAGTTGATCGAGATCGTTCATGATAATTTCGTATTCCTGTTCACGGATGCACTCGATGCTCAAGGTCACTAATTTTTTGTTACACTGTAAGAGCTTACGGACCAAATGAGCGAACATCAGATTCTCATAGTTATAATCAACACCAGTGACATAGAGCTCCGTTAAATTGCGGAAGTAAAGTCTGCGCTGCTCATTACCAGGGGTTACATGGTAATCATTGCGCATAAGCGTTAGAGAAGTGACGCTGTCAAAAAATTGATACTGTTTTTCTTCGTCCTCTGGCAGCCTTGCAAAATCAGGACTAATTTTCAAAACCTTGACGGTTGGTGGGATCCACTTCAATAGTAAACCGCTAGGGTCTATCCCAGGAGTCGGACTCCCCAAGTCCAAATATGTTATGCGCAGCTTTTTATGAAATCCTAAAAAACCTTCCATAAATGCGTCCCAATCCAAATAACGAATAGAAAGTCCTCGTAAATTGATGAGATCTAGAGCGTAAGTGTCAAGACTTTTTGGCATGGGAAAACAGTTCGCAAAATCTAGGTTCACCATGAATGGACACAGGCCGAAAAAACATGTAGATTCGATTACTGACGTCTCGCAGGGAAGGTCTGGGAACTGGGAACTTAAGACAGTCAGGCTTAGGTTTATCTTTTTTCTAAAAGTCCCCAACATTCGGCCAAGTTCTTCATGTGCTTTTTCCGTCTTGTAAGATAGGAAAATATGAAAGTCCAGGTCTTCTAATGAAGGCAGAGTTTTGGGATTCACGAGGCTTATTGCGAAAAAGTAATTCCTCAGGGCCAAGTCGCTGGTATCTCCATAACCTGGAATTTCATAGCTTGGAACCTCATCCGTAGGGGCCATACCATAGGTAGCATTAGAGTACAGGTCCAAGGTAGCATTAGAGTATAGTTCATTGATTCTGAAAATTTTCACATAACTCAGAGCAGGCTCCAAGGAGCTGGACAGCATCTGGTTGGAAAACGATATGACGTGTTCATCAAAGCTAGGTTTAATCGAGTCATCGAGCGTCAAAACGTCTTCCGGTCTCCACCAAGACTTGAGAAATTGAAGAGGCCATCTAGTGACAGGCCGCTTTGGCTTGGAAAGAAGGTTAAAGCCTGTCGGAGAATAGCGGTGTTTCAATTTTTCATCCACCATATTGACGCTGAAACACCGCCACAACGTTGGAGCGAGGGCTACATGGAGAGAACGACAAGTTGCGGAGAGACGAAGCCCATTCTGTTCATCCCAAATGGACTGGTCATCACAATTTAAGTAGGCACCCAAGTAGGTGGCAGGAAACAAGACATACTGTAGAATAATGTCCAAGATTTCTGTTGGCAAATTTTGAAGCATCTGAAGGTGAAGAAACCAGTAGTGCTGAAATTGTGTAAATCTTTAGTACCTATAGACTACTAGTACATGATTCATAGTAATTTCATACTACCCCATACTCCACGTTCTACAATATATGCGTGACTCAACTTTTGCTCGCGAGCACCACAGCTGAGCCGATCAGCATATAGCAATAAAAGCAAGCTTAATGTCAAATAATTCGTCACGATATTTTGATGAAGACTACCGGTGCCGGTAGTAAATAATATGCCGGTATATCGGAGAGTCTTTCCAGAATTTCCGGCTGTTCCAGTAAATATGTGGGACCATGAACGAATACGAAGCTGATATGGCCGATAAGAGAATTGCTGGTGTGCCTAGAAATATACAACCGTTAAGAAAGCGGCACAATACATGGAGAGCAAGGCAGGAGAGGACGAATGTTTCGCTCGTCAATTACTAGATTACGAATATCTTGTGCTCCGCTGGAGTAGGACGGCATACTCCCTACTACTAGATATATCGGGCCGGCCAAAGTAACTTTTGACATTTACTATTGGCCAGTTTGTAATAGCCGTGTCTTGTCCCAATCCGGTATCTTGTCTCAATGTAGCATGTATCTCTCTGGACTCCGTACGTTGAAGTTCCCACCCTTAAGAATTCGAAAGGTGAATTCATTATACGGCAGCAGTCGAATAGACACAAGGCGCTGAAAAAGCTAAAAATTCATGAGTTACAAGCAATATTAGGTAGCAGTTGCATATGGAGTGGATAATGTTATTGCTGAGGGTCAGTGTCTACGTCCCCAAAAGCGGCCACCAACTGTTAAATTAATCTTTGTATTATTAAACATCTCACAGAGACGCTACGAGTCACTTAAGGAAAAGCTGAATGCGGCAGAACTCAACTCACTCGCAGAGGCAGCCACACCATTGGGGAGCAGTTTTCTCAGGGTCTTACCAACTAACAGACATCTGATGCTCCAGAATAGTGTTATAAGTGCTGCGCTGTGTAGACGTTTCCTGCTACGACACCCAATCCCAGAA
>JAJMKT010000574.1:0-11416 GCA_030563985.1 Geotrichum restrictum
AGGCTTCGTGATCAATGAGGAAGACAAGACCAAGCACTACGACATTTCGATTTGCTGTCTCGGTGGAGCTTCTAAGACTGAAGTGAGAAGGGGAAATGTGACTACGTACTCACTTCCAACAGCAGACGCTGCCATAAAATCAATTTGGGTCATAAGAGGAGCAACTTCACAGTTCCCCCTCCCACCACATTGTAGGAGCCTAGGAGGAGATAGGGTAAAAATGCCACCACGCTACAAGGACTACAATAAGTAGGTTTCCCCGAGTACGCTCGGCTCTCAGTGGTTCAAGAGAAAGTCAACAGAAAAATCAGACGCACTATAAGCCGCGCGATCCGCCCTTCCTCTATGGTAGCCATTAGTAGGCGATCGTCGATTCTATACCAGAATAACTTTTTTGTTTTTTATAATGCTTCGTACAGCTGCTATTTCAAGCCCTACTTGTCACGTTAGACTACCTTCTTTGAGCGACAGCTTGGTCAGACTTCTGGGTCAATAATATTCTCAACAAAATTGCACTAGGCTAGATAGTCCAATTTACAGTAATCCAAACTCTAGACTCTACGTAGTTAGCTTTATAGGAAATTTGTGGAGCTGTAATATGTGTTTCAATTACGATTAGCTAGGTGAAAGGCTAACGGTGATGATTTGTATATGAGAAGACTGTTAGATCGGCTCGTAGAATCAAACAGTACGCCAAGTAACGATAACAAGAATAACGGTAAAGAGAGAAAAGCATCTCCACTACTATGTACAATTGATACGTATGAAAGTGGTGGTGGTGCTTGAACCCTAATCTCGATATTCTAACAATATGTACAGTGTTTTCGCCCTTTTGCCCTTTTAACACAAAGACTAAGCCGACTGATGAAAATCTTCTTGAAGAAAAAAATATTTTAGGATAGAAGAAGGATGGATCACTTCTCAGCACATTTAGGGCGTGTATTTATTGTATACCGGTCATGTTGCCGAAGTTTAAGCCTATAGTCATATCAACAGGAAGACACATTCACTCAGAGTCAGAGAAGGAATTGAACATGCCAAGGTCAAAGATGACAGACTACGGATTGGAGATGCTAATAAGGGTAATGCCTTGCATTATAGCGCTACGAAGAGAGCAGAATGGCACTATTTGAACCCCAACAAATGAAGACAATACAAATTGGAAGAGATGTAAGAGCGGAGGAATTCTTCAATAAAGAAATATACTATATAAGTCAAAGGACAAATTGACATAATAAGTTCTAAAAATTCAATAATATAAGGATTTATATATATTCTAGCAGCTCTAGCTAGCTAGCTAGACTAGTAGATGGCGACTACTGGGCTATAGTATATATAATATATTGACTGGTCTACGCGTGAAGGTTTATAAAAGGTTGTAATAAAGTATAATGTGTTTTATGAATAAGCGAAATATTTAAATTCTTTTCTGTTTAAAAGATTTTGAGCACCTAGCAAGAAGCACCAGAGGGTACGTTTTTGCAAGAACTGCTGGTCTTGCCTCCAGTAATGGAAACGTCACTCCAAGTCCAGTCAGAGCAACTTCCAGATCCGCAAAGAATGTAAACTTCGGTAGCAGAACTCTTGACAGTACCAGTAATTCCTTCAAATGTAATGTCCTTAACAGTAATTCCATTGGTAGGGGTTCCCGTAGGAGAACCATTTTGGTAGTCCTGTTCAACAACAAGACCGTACTTGGAAATATTAGAAAGAGTGATATCCTCATACTTGACATTGGTAACGCTGCCGGTCTTTCCATAGACAGTCTTGATGCGGACACCGTTCTGGGAGTTGATAACGGTACTATCAGAGATAGTTACATTGTTGACTGTGTTATCTTTGCGACCTCCAACAGAACCAATAGACAGACCGTGGCCACCGGAGCAGTACCCACCAGTGAATGTAATGTGCTCTCCGGAGTTGATAGCAAGACAGTCATCCTGGTTGTAGACTGTAGCGCCACTAATGGTGATGTAAGTACTGGAGCCGATGTCAAAAGCGTCGGTATTGTGACCAAGGCTGGTACCATCAGAGTTGTCAATGGTGACGTCAGTGATTGCAAGATTATCAGACTGAATACTGAAACCTTGAACAGGGGTGTTGTAGACTTTGAGACCTACAATTTTGGAGTCGTCGAGGTTGTGAGCGTAAAAGAACTTAGGCTTAGTCTTACCACCATTACTTCCTTTGCCGTCCCACCAGCTCGCACCGCCACCTTGAATCTTGGCACCAGTGGCTTGCTTGACAGTAATGCCACTACCAGACACAGAAATCAAAGGACCAGCCCATTCCTTGTATCCAAAGGTAGTAGTACCCGAAAAGATAACAGTGGTTCCTTTATTAAGGCCAGTAAGATCAAGGGTTGTGCCTGCGGGTACGGCAATGTTGCTCAAAGTAATAGTGGAGCAGCTTGTTTTACCAGATTTGGCAGCAGCGGCCGAGGTAAAAGTGCACGAGGAACGTTTCTCAAGCTCGTCAGCAGGAGCGGCTGAAGCCAACGCTGCCATGAGACTGACAGCGGAAAGGATAGTAGACTTGGAGAAAAGCATTATAGGCAAGGAAAGTTAAAAGTTAAAAACGGTTTCTGCTCAACAGAAGACCAATGAAAGAATCGAAATAAGAAGGTGTTGATGAGGGAGGAATAAACTAAAAACAAGGACATTTCTTTCGCTTTATATACTTTTAAAAGGAGGTGGTAAAAGCTCGTTTGAGAAGCATGGGATAAGCGATTCAAATGCCCGTGAAGCCGTGAAGCTGTAATGTTGTAAAGCTTCTAGAAATATTTGATCCCTTACCAGATTTCAAGGCATCCAGGAACTTATGTCAAGTGAGAATTAGCCACTAGTGATACACAGCAACGCAAACGACAAGCGAAAAATTACCAGGCATATTAAGCGTGTGTTTATGTGCATCCTGCAACCCAGCTGCAAATTAATGTCGCACCAGCCTCTAAATCTAGGCGTACAAACTACTATATACAGGCTTAATAGCCTGGCACCTCTAGTACACGTTTTGAGCAGCTTTTTTCATAGTTTATAAAGTCAAAATTTCAGGAATAAAAGTCAAGTGTAGTTAACAATTGTCCAAATCCAACGTCATTGCTGTTGAAATATGCTGAATAGATCGATAGTATATAGACTATAAGAGTCTGGGGACTGGGTACCTCGCATTGCATTCCCTGATACAAATTCCCCTTGTATTGCTATTACGTAGTCTAAGCTATAGCCTACTTATAGTCTAACTAATTTATGAGTTCTAAGCACTTTATAAGTCCTCGCGTCGGGTATTTTGTCATGCTCCCAGCTTACAGAGCAGTGAGCAGTGAGCTAGCACTGAACAACCAAATCGTGTCTTGTGTTTATATTGAATACAGTACGTTTGTACAGTACTGTTATATATAGAACTTATTGAATCATAACGTTCTTTGACAATTAGTCTAATTATAATTGATGAGTGAAAAATTCAATTTCCCCTAGTTATAAGTTTCCTGACTCTCAATGCATTGCACTGGTTCCTTAGTGATTGCAATAGCGAAAAGAAACAATCAGCCTAAAGTGCTGCACAGTAGAGTCTGAGGAGACTATGATCTACGTAGTCTATGTAGTCTAGACTCCAGCGAGAAGGTTTCGTTTTGCCGACTATCGAACCATTTCCTGTTAATTTACACCTGGAACTCACTACTGAAATAATTTTGGAGTACTGTATGTTTATACTTAGTAAAAATGTTTGCTCCGCGGGAAATAGCTACAGTAGAATGTGACTGTCGACCAGTATATATACAATAGATATATGGATACTTTGTTTCTTGCATATGTAGCTATGTTTATAAACTGTACGCGTACATAGTTTGCTAGCATTTGAAATTGTCATACAGCACACGCATATGGATAAGACTAGAGATATATGTATATACCATACTAGAATATATCATGGCATCCATATTGATCAGTGATCAGTAAATTTACCAAACAGATTTCTGCCGGATCGGCAATTTGAATCTATCCAAATACGGCTGAGTAGTCTTAGTTACCGGTAGCTAGCAGAATAGACTATATGGTCCAAGGGCTCTACACAGACTCTAAATCCACTCAAACACAACAAATGTGAATATTAATACTGTATATATTGTAAATATTAGAATAAGTACAAGTGATTGTATTCTATATATATATTACGGATGTTGAGCTACAGGGATATGGAAGTGCCAATATTTGAATGAAAATACAGTACAGTACTGCAGTACTGTACATGAAAAGGGTGCCTGAGACTAAGCCTAATCGTTAGTAACGCCGCCGCACGGACCTCATTATCCTGGGAATTGTTAATCTGCAAAGGTTTTTTTGGAGGAATGGGACATCCGACTTTTAAACTACTTTTTTTAGCGCATTATAGACTCTATTATTTTCCTTCTATTATTATTTGTCTTGAATTTATGAATTTTTAGTATAGAGCTCTAGTATTGTAGTACTGTACGACGTAGACTACGTAGCTAGCTTACTTATTGGCAATATTTTCTTTTTCTTTTAGAATTTTTAATAATAATGTACAGTAATAATAATTAAATATCACATTGCCCTTTGAAAGTTTGACTTACTGCAGTCTCCTTAGTAAAAAATTCCTCCGCTTTTTTGTTACGGTGGCCGTCAGACTATGTGTCACTAGGTAGCCTAGCTAGCTAGACTACAGTTGTCGCTAGGTCTAGCTAGTTGGATGTGATTATGCATGCATTCAGCATGGTAGTATTACAAAGACTAATCTACAGACTCTACAAAGTCTACGCTACACCATGTAATAAATAGCTACAGTAGCTTAGAACTTCACCCCCTAGATCACCTAGGGCCAACGGCACAGCTCATTTAGTGAAGACTAGTCTAACTGAAGAGTTATAGCAGAAGTTACCCAGGCTTTATTGAGCGAACTTGGCCGTGAAGTACCGGGGAATAGCGGACTATTCATATATACAGTATTAATGAATGTGAACTTGTGAAGTGAGATGTATGGTCGGGTAATCACCCGCCACTCGGTAGTCTATGTCTGATAATCGAGCGTTGCAACCAACGCGAGATGTTTATGTGCCGTTGGTCGTAACACTTTTGTCTCTTTCATTTCGTTATGTTTTTGTTAGGGTTCACCTACTGTAGCTAATTCTGCTCTTTTCTTAATAGAATGCAAGATACTGTATTTACTATTATTAGCATATCCCATCCATAGTCTGGTTGCCTGGTATCATAGCCCGGAGCGCGTTGAAATCCTTCTCTGACTCTTGGTGGATAAATCCTCCGGGTGACATGACTATATGCATGCTTAAATATCGGCAATATGCCCTATTTGACCTTCGTCTAGTCTACTTGTACCTATCCTCACGTTAAACTAGCAGCGCTTTATTTGTTGAAAGCTTGTTTGTTCCATTAATTGATATATCAGAAATATTAGATTGTAGTGTGTTCTCAAATTTAGAACGAGCTCCTACATGTGTCAAAAGATCAGTCCTCAAGTTTATTTTTCCCACATGTCATTTTCGAGTCTGGAAAACACAGCACGACAGGATCAGTAGCCACCATCAGAATTAGTCTAGTAACATAGTGTAACAATTTTCTTCGTACTGTAGCGAATTTATGAATTTTATACTGTACTCAGTCTCAGTGTACTGTACTAGAAATTATAGTCTAAGAGACAAATTATGTATACAGTATATATCTATATAACTAAAATATATAGGCTAGTAAATTTGTTTTACCGCTTTTCTGGGAATTTTTAAGGAGACAGGATTGTCTTTTTTGGACACGAATTGAGAACTTCCGTCAAATGCCGAAATTTAATTACAGTAAGAGGGCGGTATAAAAAAAGAAAACCCGTAAATTTGTAATCTTCTCTTGTATTGCCAAGCGGGCAGATTCGCCCTGCTGGTAAGTCGGAGAAGGCATTGAGAAACATCAGAACCATGATGACGGAATATCATGAAGCCGATATGTTGATGAGGGACTTATCGGTCTGCCTAGGGAGATACAGAGTTAGACGGGTCTTTTTTTTTTATGAACACTAAGCTTCTAGAAACCTTTACAATTTGAATAAATCATAATACAGTATAAAGAAAATCATTACAAGCATTTCCTTTTCCTCTCCTTCCTCATTATCAAAATATTGAACCGGTTCCTTAACGTTCATGTAGTGTCATTTGGCATTGTCTTCAAATCTTCTCTCTACATCATCTTCCTGCCGTCCAGATACACTGGAACTTTTTTCACTTACACTACAAATTCTAGCATCGGAGTGAATAGACTTTACTCTTTCCATGAACACGACAATAGTGCGAAAATTTCCGTTAGGCTGGCGTTCCGGATCTTGTTTATACACCGCCCCTGGATCTTCTCTCGCTAACGGATAACACCAGAGTTGTTCCGTGCACTTACTATCAAGTTTTATATTGTATTTTTACGCCCAAGGCCTACCTCCTGTCTCCTGCATTTTGCGCACAATTTCATTATTGCGGCCTGATCGAAAAGGTTTCAGGCATTTTATACAGATGGTGCCCCCTACTTCTCTAGCTTCGGTAGCTTGAGGGTGTGTGTGGCAGTAGAAAGCAGCGACACAACTTCAACTTCAACTTTTTCCATTCTTAAGTCTTCGAATGTCGGAAGGACTTGAAGGGATCTCGAGACTCGAACTGCTGCCCAGTGTTGCTGTTGTCGCTGCAGGGTAATTAAGCTCCTGGGGCTCCGACCCTCTTTAAGCTGTTCGTACTGTCTCTGGGATGTATTGAGATACCTAGGTATCTGGGCTTTATAAATTTTAAGCTTGCGCCTTCTCGTTCTCCATCTACTCGTGAGCTTGAGGCTTTAAAACAAGGTTAACTTGCATCACGTCTTGCTCTTGGTAAATTCCAGGAGCTACCGGTAGTTTTTAGTAATATTAACTAGGCATATCAATTGTCCGCCAGATGGGTTTATGTGTTTGATACAGGCGTATATTGAACAAGGAGTAATTGACTGGAAGGAAAGGAGGACTACCTGTTAGCATGACTAGCTAACTGTACTCTGAGACTGAGTAGTAATAATGAGTGTAAAGAAGAAGAGAACACACGACCAACAAGAAAAGGACTTATGGTGGTGTTGCACTAACCCTAATACCTCAAAATCCTAGTAAGATGGATCTGGTAACAGACTTCAATAATACAAGAAACATGAATAAAGAGGAATAAATCAGTTGCCTATATCCATATATACTAAGTTAGACTAGTTGTCAGGGTACGGCTGCGGCTAGCCGCACCCACCTTCTATTTTACATATGGCCCCTGAGCTACTCTGTACGGGGGCAGGAACCATAATCAGGGTAACAGTACCATCTGAACTATCCAGTAAAGACGCACTACTCACTGGAGAACGACGAGAGACACAGTCGATGATACTAGAGTGACAGGACCACCACCACGGTGTCAACAGCTCGTCCAGCACGAACGCGCATGACTTTACAAGCATCCATACATGCTCTAAGCCCAACACGCGCTGAAGCTCTATCACACACACTACTCTCACATTACTCGTTGCAGCGTACAAGCACACAAGAACGCTACACGCACACACATCCGAATAGAAACGCGTTCCTATTCGGATGTGTGTACAATAAAATAAGATGGTTTGAATCGAGCTAAATATCTCCTATGAATGAATGTTAATATATATCTGAAGAAAGATTCCCTAGGCGAGGTGCTAGGCACTTACGTACTTCTTATTTGAAAAGAATGTTTTCTCTACCGGTAGGTTGTAGTGGAATAACGATGTGAAGTGCGCGCGTGGCAGCAACGGTTGATGTGAGAGTTGGCTTCTTAGCGTGTGCTTGGTAGCCTATGAAATCTGGTGCGTCCGTACTCGACAAGTCGTTGATACAGCAGTGCTGTTCATATTACGATCGTGTAGTCTTCGGGGGTTAGTGTTTTTTTTTTTTGAAACCCGGCCAGCAATCCCGGGTTGGTCAGCTTTGATGTTACGCCCTGGCTGCAAATAACCCATTCATTCTATCTCTTTTTTATATTTCGTCTTCTAGATATACACCTCGTTTATCAATCCTGAGAACTTTTCCCTTTTTACAAAAAAAAAAGTGTCTAAGAAGTGCATGCAGCCTCATCTGTTGATTTACACCCGATATAACCGTTAAGCCAGACCCAGGAGGGATGATGTACCCAGGCCTGTAAAAGTTTTAATCTCGGCACCAAAAACAATAGCATCAATGTGGATACATGACATCAAATTCCTTATAACGGAGATAAATTGAGGTTTATTTTGAGATAACATAGACCACCGACTTCAGAGTAAATGTAAGTACAGTATCTATAATAGTTCACTCAACATCACAACTCTATATATCCATATAGCTATCCGTCGGTAGATTTTGGATACATAACAAAGATACCACGCCAAAAAGGAGATACTCTACACCGGCCATACATTCCACAACGGTTTGAGCTCGATGACCAACTGTCAGACTGTAAATTGTTGAGAAAATTGCAGGCGATATGATCCCAAGTCCCTTGCCAATAACGTTGGTTGCTCCAAGAACCTCACCTACTTTGTTTTTAGGCGCATGTTTGATAATAGCATTCCTAATCATTGGTGAAGAGCCTGATCCCATAGCCAAAATAACACAACTGAGCATAAAAATAGTACTTGTGGGAGCTTCAGCCATGACAAATACGCCAGTGGCAGAAAATAATAGGCCAATCTGGATGACTCGCTTGTCAATTAAGTCAATTCGTGAGGTATAATGCGTCCAACGGGAGCGAGCGGAGCGTAGAACAGTTGGCAAACCCAATGATAAGAATATAAATCGACAGCCACCTATGGTGGAAATAAAGTAGCCGTTTTCGACCGACGTGAAATTGAATTTTGTCTTTGCGTATAGCAAAATAAAAGGAGTGGCACTAACCAAAACGTCCGAAAGGACAGCCTGAGCAATTATCAGAATATAGATGTTGATCTTAACGCGTATTTCGGTGATATAGGCAAATCTCAGTACCTTGAGAGGGTGAAATATGTTTGCCACATGAGCCAGCTCACGAAGTTTCTCGCTCCACACTTGTTTAGACCAGAAACGAGAAGAGGGTTCGATACTTGAAAAACTTACAAGCGAGTTTCTCCGGCTTCTTTGTTCTGCCAAAAATGATTTCCGGCGTGCAAGATGCTCTCCCATTGCTCTCCGACGCGATTTTTCAGATCGAGACTCGGCAAGAAAGCAAACAACAATGATAATGAATATTATATCGGTCGATAAGGAAAATGAGAAGAGCTTGACAATGTCGTTATCAGTGTAAGTTAGGATTGTAGCGCCAACGATAGGGCCGAGTGCTAAACCCCCAAAGACACAAGCATCCAGAATAGAAATGATGCTTGCACGAAAGTTTTCTTTGATAGAATCCGAGATGTAAGAAGAAGAAAGAAGAACAAGAAGAGTAGGAACGCCTCCCAATCCATCCATTACGGCCGTCGCCAAAAGCCAATGATAACTGAACAAGTCAGGTCGAGAGCAGCATGCGATCATTATTAACTTGGTCATGATATTAAAACTCATAGCCCAAAGTAGGACAGGTCGCCGACCCCAACGATCAGAGCAGGAAGACATCAAGGGTACACTGATCACACTGATCACGGCAGATATTGTCGTGAGGTATGTTTGGAAAACTCCGACTAGCGCCATAATTTCTGGTGCTGAACATCTTGGGTCGTTGAAAGATAAGCTATCGCCTGAGAGCGGAGACGGGGTTACTGGGGATATGCCAGGAAACCCGGGGAGTTGATTTGGGGGTTGGGAAGTTTTAAAGTAATTTTGGCAAATGAGAAAAACAATAGCATCGATAATAGATGTCATGGAAGCCATAAGACCAACGACATGTATGACAATTGCTACCAGCAGCAGCTTATACGAAGGCCGTTGCTTCCATGATAAGTGCTGAAACTCATATTTAAGTGGGTTTACATCCTCTTCTTCATCAATTGTGTCATCATCATCTTCAGAGTCAGTCTCCGAATGTTCGCCATTAATTGCGTTGTAGGACGTGCGAACGTCATTTTTGAGTTTTGAACTAGAGGATCGGGAGGAGGAGGATCTAAGTAAATGGGTCGACGACGTCGTTTCTTGGTCATGTGTTATCGCGGATTTTGCTATTTGGCCCGAAACAGCATTTACTATGCCTTCTGCCTCAAACAGAGACATGACTTGTATGGATGTTGGATGAAGGGAAGAAGTAGAAGTAGTAGAAGAGAAGAAGAAGAAGTGAAAAAGAAAACGCTCTTTATTATCACAGCAAGGCTGTTGCCGTGAGTATATATGGGTTTTTCAGTACGTTATACCGGGGTGGCTAATCTTTCAGTACTGGTGGTGGCCACAAAGCCCAATACAGATAAGCGGCGCCAACGACAACAACTTTAACGGTAACAATCTCGCGTCAGAAGGTGCAAATTAAACCGTCAAGAACGCAATTTTCAGGCTCTCAACGGATTACATAGGACTACCGTAAACGTATGAATGTTCGCATGAGCGACGATGTCCGTCGTAAGCTGTGACTATGGTTGAATCCACTGGCCGAGCGTCTCACGTCAGCAAGGCAGTTCGTGTAATTCCTATTCAAAGGTGCCTATATTATTAGAATGCAATCCATATGGCAGTTTCATGAAAAAAGTTGGCATTTTGGTCATGAACTTTTCTGGCAGGCATCTTGGATGGCAAAGGCTTTATGTACTATTTCTTGAATAAGCGTCATTGTGAGTCATAATAACTACAATTGATGTGATCAAAAATGATGCTTGTTGACTAGGTGCAAGGCACTTACTTCTTCTTTAACGGAACGTCTTCTCTGGGCCGTGATGCATTAATGATGAGGAGTGTGTGTGTGCGTGTAGCGTTCTTGTGTGCTTGTACGCTGCAACGAGTAATGTGAGAGTAGTGAGTGTGATAGAGCTTCAGCGCGTGTTGGGCTTAGAGCATGTATGGATGCTTGTAAAGTCATGCGCGTTCGTGCTGGACAAGCTGTTGACACCGTGGTGGTGGTCCTGTCACTCTAGTATCATCGACTGTGTCTCTCGTCGTTCTCCAGTGAGTAGTGTGTCTTTACTGGATAGTTCAGATGGCACTGACTAAAGACATTTTACCACACGAGCAATACGGCGGCCGGGAAGGATATAGCGCGCCAGATGCAGTGCTTGAGCTGGTCCACCACGTCAAAACAACAAAAAAGAAAGCGACTTCAGCCATGATGATTGATATCGTCGGAGCATTTGACAACGTGAACAGAGAGAAGATGACCGAAACACTGAAGGAGCTCAAGTTACCGTCAGCAATATTGAGGTGGACCTACCACTTTATTTCAGAAAGAACAGCAAGCATGATGATAGATGGGTCATTGGGAGAGAAAGAAAGTGTTGAGTCA
>JAJMKT010000575.1:0-11392 GCA_030563985.1 Geotrichum restrictum
AATAATCTTCCACGGACCAACTTTCTAAGCAATACTCCAGGTTTTCGAGTTGATCGAGATCATTCATTATAATTGCGTATTCCAGTTCTGTCATGGACTCGATGCTCAAAGTCACTAATTTTTTGTTAGACTGTAAAAGCTCACGGACCAAATGAGCAAACGTTTCATCCTCTAAGACTTTATTAACATCGCTAGTAATATAGAGCTCCGTTAAATTGCAACAACAATTGTGTCTCTGGTATGAATAGTTGGACTAGACTAAATGGTTTATACCGCCCCATACTCTATGTTCTAGAATATAAGCGTGACACAACTTGTGCGTGCGAGCACCACGGCTAAGGGCCGGTCAGCCTCTAGTCTAGCAATAAAAGCTAAAAATTTATGAATTACAAGCAAGTAGCAGCTGTACTGTATAATATATACGTGTGTATGGAAGAAAGTAACAATTAACGGTATGTAATACTAATTACTGTAGTATAGTACGGTAGACTATTTGGTAAGAGCGTCAAGTTTGAGCGCCAGTAGTCCATTTTTAATTCCACACAAGTGCTTCCAAGCTCCGAGACAGTAAATTTATTAAAGGTTTTGACTCTTTTGACTTTATTTTGATGCGAGAAAACAATGCGAGCTCCGTTGTCACTCGATTTAATTCTCTGGAATATCTAGTTTGAATTCAGCCTCGTGTACTTGATATTCATGTCCATGGGAATTGTGGTGGATTACCTGTAAGGTTTAACAGCTCCACCACATTTACTTGGGAAACCAAAATACTTGTAACACGTCCCATTTAGGTAACATTGAAAGGAAAGGAATTATGAAAAATGTCGATACATGCAGTATGTCGATAGAAGACGTTTACATTCATATCTTTATAATGTACAGTATACAGTATATAACAAACGTGCTCGATATTCTGGAGGATAGATATTAAGAGAAGGTTGACTAAGTATTAAGATTTGAAAGCCACACTGAGAAAAGTGCGAAGAATTATTTGGGTGAGGCCAAGGTCCAATTTGACACCCCTTGGTTATTTCGCTAGGTGGAGACATCAAAGCCATGATGCCGGAATACGAATTATAAGCTGATCTATGTTGATGAGGAAATTAGACTATCGGGTTGCTTGGCGAGATACAGTTCCTGGTATCGTTGACTTTGCGTTTGGACCCTACCGGTATATATATATATATTACATTGAGAGTGAGCAAGGAGAAGTTGATATCTTCACTCAAATATAAACACACTACACTGAAAGTGCTAAAAATTCATAAATTCAAGACAAATAACAATACAAAAAAAAATATAATTCTGAAGTTAATGTTAGCCAATATTAAATATTTAAACAGCTACAATACTACCTTATAATTATAGACATATATAGTACTATATAGTATATACTATCTATATATATTTTAAACATTCTCAGCAGGCCGACGAAGAAGAGCTCTATCACTTGTAGGTCCTTTCTTATATAACATACCTGTATAATTTACAAAACCAAACACACCCTGAAGCGTTTTATTTCGTGGTTCCGTTCTTCGCTCTTCGCTCTTCGTTCTTCGTTCTTCGTTCTCTTTTTTTTTAAAGAAGAAAAAAAAGTGCCTAGTCAAATATTCTACCATGGATGGTAGAATAAAAAATCAGTTTGAAATCAGTTTGAAAATCATTTCCAAAAAAAAATCATTAAAGATATCCAGGAAGGTTTGTTTCGCGAAGCAGGGCCACAAGTTTCACAGCATCAAATTCAGGAACTAAAATAGCATCACCCAGTTGTTAGAAAAAAAAGAACGGAAAAAAAAAAAAAAGAAAAAAAGAAAAAAGAAAAAGAACCACACTCACGCATATAAGTACTAGCCGGAGGCAACACCTTTAAAAGCGACATAATACTAACTGGTATCACTGATGTCACCGAAGTTACTGACGTCGACCCATTTCCTCCTCCGTCAGAACTTGGCGTTCGTTTGTGTCCCTTTGAAGACGATGAAACTGCCGAAAGTGAAAGCGAATTTGAGTTTAAATTTGAGTTGTTTGAGTTGGAATTGGACATTGAATTGGACATGGAACTAGCTTTGGGTGAATGCAAACCAAGCGTGTCGGGCACATCGGTGTGGTGCTGTTGCTTCATTTTGCGTTTTTTGTTGTTGCGCTGTTGATTTTGATTTTGGTTTTGATTTTGATTTTGGTCTTGATGTTGGTGCTGTTTATGCTGCTGATGTTGCTGTCGATGCTGTTGCTGAGACACAATCTTACCGTGAGTCATAAAACCACTATCAGAGTCTGACGATGAATCGTCGGATGAGCTTGATTCAGAGCTACTGCCATCATACCGTCTTCCAAAATCAATTTCTTTAATGGGGTTATAGTTCTGGGTATCGAATCGTTTGATGAAAAAATCAAGAGACGTTTCCTCACTAGGAAATAGCAATTTATACCGATCCTCAAGTTTCTTGAGTGAGACGAGCTCCCCAAATTTGGCCTCGTAGTCTAGGAATTGTTTGTAAAGCATTTTGGCTTCCAAGGGCTCAATTTTAGTAACGGACTTTTCAAAAAGAGCTCGCGCATTCGTATCATCGTTAATGCGGATAAGAAAATCGATATACTCCTTAATGTACTCGGAATTGACCGAGAACCGCTTTAGCCCAATCTCAAAAATCTTGGTGGCAATGTCGGGTTTGTCGTTTCGCAGCTCCATTGATGCCGACGCAATGTAGATTTGATAGGTTGAATATGGTAGCTTGCGACATTCGCTAAAGACCTGCCGGGCTTGCGCTATGCCATCCATGCGCTTCACAGCTTTCATGTAAGCAATATATGTGAACGTTATGTCGTGGGCTTTGGCATCAAGTAGTTTTTGCAATGAAGCAACCTTTGGTGAATTGGTGACAACTGCAGCGTCGTCTCCCTCAGGGAGAAATTCCTTGAGTTTTTCTTCCAGCTTAGAATATTCACTTTTCAAATTGTCCAACAAGCTTTTGAATAATTTGTTTGCGTCTTCTTTATTACCAGACGATTCCAACACTTCAGCGGCCTTGAAAAACAGCAAGGCGCTGGTAGAGTTTGCCTTCATACCCAGATTAAGAACTTGAAGAGCATCTTTGGTTGCATTTGCACCATCTTGACGCAACGCGTAATCCGCAGCTTCAAACCAAATCTCGGGATAAAACCACATGGTCATCATTGCTTGACGATACGCATATGTAATTCTATCGTGTATGACGGCTTTGTCAGTTGACTCAAGAGGATTTTTTTCTTCCCAAGACACCCAATTGCGCCATATGTCAATTTGGCGGTCTTCGCTTCGCGTCCATTGACGTTTCTGCGGGTAGCTAGACCTATCCAGCCTAGAAGTGATATTTTGAAGCTCTCTAAGAGATGATCGCGCCGTCATATAAATTGCGGATTTTTCCGCCAAAAACTTGCGAGCCGTACTCTTGTTTATGCTATTTTCAAAAGTGTTGTAACCGTGCCATAGGGTTTCAAGGTTGTTCAATGGAATGCAAATCGCTTTTCTATAGATTTTTCGAAGGCTGTCCATTTGCTGTTGCTGCTCCCAGGTGGTTGATGTTTCTTTGCTGCGCACAAAATCGATATATTGAGCCCAGATAGTACCACTGTCGCGGTCAAGGCCAATCTTTTCCAACACAAAATCGTACGTTTGCTGAATGGTTGTCCATGCCTTTTCGCCGTTCGCCTGAATATTATTTATGCGTAAGACGTAGCCTAGATATGTTTGCCAAAGCTTGACGCTATAGACTGTCGTTAGGGCGCGTGAGAAGAGCTTTTCAACTCTCTCAAACTCATCAAGCGCAAGCTCCATTTCAATGTACGAGACCCATAGACCTGCTGCAAGAGGAAAAATTTCAATCGCCTTTTCATAAGTTTCTCGAACTTCATCCGTCTTGTCCTTTGCTTTGTAAACATCGACTAGAGATCTCCAGTGCGCGATGTTATCAGGCTGATCCTTGATTTTGTCTTGTAACCTACCAATAGTATCTAAAGCTAGTCGTTTGTGCTTTGAAGGTTTCGGGTTGGACGTGTTTCTTAGAGCAGCTGGGCCAGTGGGAGCTGAAGCTGGAGGTCCTAAAAACGAAACTGGGCCCTCAGAAACACCTCGTGAAGGAACCTGCACTGGGACTGTCGGAGGAACTGCTGATTTCTTTGGTAGGATAGGCGCTGATGGCTCGTACTCGTCGTCATCATCAGATTCTTCTTCATATTCTGGGCGCTTGAAAATTGAGATATCGTCGTTTGGTGCTGGAATATCTTCGGTATCAGATTCAATAATGAACGGGTTAGATGACTTGCCATCTTCGGAAATAGATACATCCGGAACATTGAGAGCAGGCGTATATGCCTCAGGTGATTTAATCGAAAGCTCATGATTAGGCTCTTCATCTTTGAGTTCTTCGGTTGTCGGAATGGCGTTTAGAGGTTCACTACTGGCTTCGTCCATGACGGTATCAGCAATTTCTATAGAATCTTTGGCAACTTCATTGACGGGTTTATTAACGGGTTCAACTGCGGGTTCAATTGCGGGTCCCTCGGGTACATAATTATCATGATCATCATCACTGGAAGTCGACGCGACTGGCGCAGAACCTGTGTCAGGAACTTGCACCGTCTCGGCATTATCTGGCATGTTGCAAAATTTGAATGGAAAGGTTTACAAGGTGTGCTAATGAAAATGAAAGATCTGGATCTATATTTTTCTGTCTAAAAGCATTTAAAATACAACACAGATCTGAAGCCGTAAATTGGTGTTGGACGGTGGAAGAGAAGAGTTTTGGTTGATGGTTTTTAAGAATTATTTTAATTTTCAATCCAATCATGTGACTGGCTATTTTTCAGCTACGAAAAGTTCAAAATTCACAAAATTCAACTTCTTTGGAATCATCACCAGCAGCAGCAGCAGCAGAAGCAATAGGACTACGATTATGCCTCCTCAAGATAGACCAGATACGCTAGAGCTTCATGTGTGGGGTCCTGTGAGTGGCCTTCCATCATTTTCCCCTGAGAGCCTGGCCGCTATATGGTACATTACTCTTGCAGCCAAGGACCGATCGGTCTCGATTGTCCAGAGTTCAAATCCGACTCTCTCAAGCAGCGGTATGTGTGTTATTAGACGCATTGCACAGAATTAGATAGCTGACAGTGATAGGGGTCTTACCGGCTCTAAGGCACGAAGGAAAGGTGTACGGAGGATATCTATCCATTGTTCGGTACCTGCGGACGATTGGCCTTGATCTAGACTTTCAAGACTCGACAAAGATCATGAGGTAGGATATCACACAGGAATAAAAGATTACAATTAACAGACATAGTTCCCTGTCTTACATTGACACTCATGTTGCAGCTATTTCACAGTTTATGCTCTACGTCCACCAGCAAAACTACGAAGCGGTGACACGGCCATTGATATCAGGACTCATTCCGTTCCCCATGCAGTACAAAGTTCCAATGCAACAGAGAGACATTGCTTCTCAGCAATGTGCTGCCATGGGTTTGGTTGCTGCTGGGGGAGACTCTACTAATATCGAGAAGCGGTATCCTTCGCTTGGAAAGCTTCAAGAACAATTACAGGAAAACAAACAAAAGGGCGTGCTACAGCTTCGACAAGCCAAGGAGTCAATGAAGGTACTAGGCTACACACACGAAGTGTTTGATAACATTGTGGCGTTGGGGTCTAAGGACGAGGGTAAGTGGAGGTTGTTTGGAGAGGAAGGAAGTTGGACGTCTGCAGACCTCTTATTAGGTGCGCATTTGACAATCCAGACTTTGGAGGCCTTTCCTGTACCGATTGTGAAGAGGCTATTAGCCAATGAGTATCCACAACTCGCTGAATTTATAACCAGACTCTCCGACTCGCTCAAAGAGACGGACTTCAACATTGTCGACACGAAGCCCAAGGACGTTCCTTCTCTTTACAATTGGATTGCAAATGGAGTTTTCGGGTGGTAAAGGTCATGAAAAGAGAGGGTAGATTAATAATATATACAATATACTGGAGTACCTAGAGGGAAAGGACCAGCATGGATGCTCTCGAGGGTATGTGTGAGAGGACTAGAGAGAGGCCTAGAGAGAGGCCTAGAGAGAGTTTTAGAGAGAAGCCTAGACGATGAAGCCAAATCCCTTCATGCAGATCTTGTATTGTGAAATAATGTTGTCGCATTTTCCAGATTCTTGACCGTTAAAGAGCAAACATTTATCGCGAATAGACTTTTCTTCGGTGCAAACACAGCATGGCTTGACCTCTAAATGACAGACATGGTTAAAGAGGGTTTTGGTCGAGGAAGTTAGTTATACATACTGACGGGTTCTTTGGTGGCTAGAAAGGTTAGAAACAGGTAAAAAGACAAGAGGCAAACGACAACTGAAAAGGCGTGGATACATACCGTGACAGGCAGGGACAGCAGCTGCGACAGCGGGAGCAATGGCATGACAAGACTCGGACATTTTAAGGAACTAAAGGGTTGGAATAGAAATGTTTGGTGAACGAATGAATGAGAGAAGAAGAAGAAAAATGAAAATGAAAAATGAAAAATGAAATTACAAACAATTGAAATATTTCAGGTCATTTTTCGTGATTGCAACGGCCGTTTCAAAATATTTCTAATAAAAAAAAATGTCACATCACATGACCATTATGTAATATCACAAATATGACTAATAATTGTATAATCATGATATAATCATGATATAATCATAACTAATAATTGAGTAATCATTCCAACCCCTACCCTCTACTACTACTGCGGATTGTCTAGCAGTTGTTTGCGTTGAGTTCAAGCTAATCTCTCTGCATCTGACTTGACTGGAATTGACCCCATTTTCCTTCTCTCCTCCATAACAAAAAAAGGCTTCTGTTGTTACTTTATAGCACGAATACACGTCGAGCAATGACACTGGACGCCTGGATTACCCGTTCAAGTCCTGCGTCATGGGTTCTCCAATTTCTTGCTCTTTCCCTCACATCTGGTCATCTCATTCGAAAGCCCAGTTTGGGCACTCCACCGGCTCCGCCGCCGCCACAGGGCGGCGAGGACGACAGCACACAATGTGAATTATTTGGGCCCTTGGCACTCGTAATCCAGGGTACCATGGGAGCCTTTGCCATCATGACTCTTGTAATCAAGCGCAGCAAAGAGTCTCCCCAACGGCCGCTGTGGGTCTGGTTCTTTGATGTCTCCAAACAGGTTTTTGGCTCGCTTGGACTTCATGTTATAAACCTCGCATTATCTAATCTGCAGAGCCATAGTGACGAGCCTGACCAGGATAACAATCCGTGCACGTGGTACTTCCTCAACCTGCTATTAGATACCACGTTGGGTGTTCCTATTCTATGGTTCTTTCTTTACATTATTCACATGACGGCATTTCGAATAGGCGTCACTGAGATTATATCTGGCCAGTACGGTGATCCTCCTCGTTGGTCCGCGTTCATAAAGCAGGCTGGCCTCTATCTGGTGGCCATGATATGCATGAAGAGCGTATTATACTCAGTCACTGAAATGGTGCCGTGGCTGGACAGCATTGGAGCGTTTCTCTTATCATGGACCAACTGGAGTCCAGAGCTGCAAGTCGTGTTTGTGATTCTTATTTTTCCCCTTATCATGAATACCCTGCAATACTATCTCATCGATACCATCATCCAGTCCCCCGAGTACCACTCCTACGACGAAGGTCCCGGCGACAACAAAGATCAGCTTTCACGTAGAGACGAGGCAGAGTATGGTAGTATTGCACCCACCTGCTATGACTGTCGCCACGGAGGTTACGATTTTCTGGGCCAACGAGAAGCTGCAGCGGAGTCGTTTGCCTGGCATCAGCGACTGTTGAAAGCGTCTGGGATCGCCAGCATTGTGAGTTCAGCGCCACAAGAAGAGTGCCGCCACCCGAATTCTCTATCCAGTGCCTCCTCTCAAACACAAACAGCTTAATGGCCTTTGACCCTTCATATGTACAGTAGATCGTCGTCGTGTGCCCTGTGTGCTCTCTCCACCAGTAGCTAGACCATAGCTTAATATTTTATTTATTTAAATTTCGATTTTCTGTTTGTTTTTTTAATGATCCCAACAGGTTAGGGTTCTGTGTTGGGAGGTTTACGTAATAATTGAAAAAAATACTGAAAGAAAAAAAAATTTTAGATTCCAAAAAAAAGTCCGTTCTCCAGACACTCTGATCTCAAAGGCCAAATTTTTCATTTCATTTCATTTACTGTACAACCAAAAAAAACAACCAACAATAAACATGAAGATCAAAACGCTGAGTAGGTCAAGCGACAACTACCTTCCCATACGAGAAAATGATAGCCAACGGCTTCCCCGAAACCTCGACCCCGCTCTGCACCCGTTCGAGCGGGCGCGCGAATACACAAGGGCCCTGAATGCGACAAAGCTCGAACGAGTGTTTGCGCAGCCGTTCGTGGGCCAGCTAGGCGACGGTCACCGTGATGGTGTATACAGCATTGCCAAAAACACGCGGACCCTGGCGTATGTTGCCACAGGGTCCGGTGATGGAATGGTCAAACTGTGGGATCTGGCCCAGCGGGATGAGGTGTTTGCGGTGCAAGCCCATGATGGTATTGTCAGAGGCATGACGGTCGATCATACAGGAAGACTGCTTTCGTGTGGAAGTGATCGCACGATTAAAATGTGGGATGTCAGTGAGCCGGCTAAGCTTAGAAAGGCGGGTGCGCTGAAACAGCAGCCGCTGCAGACGTATTTGGGAACGTCGGCGTTCATGGGTATTGACTGCCATAGGGATGAGTCGAGGTTTGTGACGGCGGGTGCGACAATTGAGCTGTGGGACTCGCAGCGGTCTAAACCGGTCAGCAACTTGTCCTGGGGCTCTGATAACGTAACTGCCGTCAAGTTTAACCAAACGGAGACTTCGATTTTGGCGTCAGCGGGAACTGACCGGTCCGTCATCTTGTACGATATTCGTACAACCTCGCCTATCCAGAAACTGGTGGCAACGCTAAAAACCAATGCAATTGCTTGGAACCCCATGGAGGCTTTCTACTTTGCGGCAGCGTCCGAGGACCACAACATTTACATGTACGATATGCGAAACCTGAAGCGATCAATCAACGTCATGAAAGATCATGTGGCCGCAGTTCTGGATATTGACTTTGATCCTACGGGGCAAGAGATTGTTTCTGGCTCCTACGACCGGACCATTCGCATATTCAAAGTAAACGAGGGTCACTCCCGCGAAATCTACCACACGAAACGAATGCAGCACGTATTCACGACACGATTCACAACCGACTCAAAGTTTGTACTATCCGGCTCCGATGACGGCAACATTCGTGTGTGGCGGTCGAACGCGGCCGAGCGCGTGGGTGTCAAGTCATCGCGCCAGAAGGCCAAGCTTGAGTACGACACGGCACTTAAGGAACGATACAAGCACATGCCTGAAATCCGACGTATTGCGAGGCACAGGCATTTGCCCCATGTCATCAAGAAGGCGGGCGAGATCAAGCGTGTGGAAACTGACAGTCTTAAGCGGAAGGAGAACAATCAACGGAGCCATAGCAAAAAGGGAAGTGTGCCGTTTAGCTCTGAGCGTGAAAAGCATATTATCGGAACTGCTATTAAGGATAAATATGACGAGAGCGCATCTTCGTCCAAGTAATTTTTTTGTATTATAATAGAGAGAAAAAAAAAGATAAAGAGAAATTACAACCATGGAACGAATACTGAATACTGACATTTTATTTACAATTTTCAATGATTGTAATAGCAAAAAGAACAAAAAAGAAGAAGGGAAGTGAAATTAAATTGAGTGAGAACCGGTGGTGGCATCACTTGGTAAGAGATATTAGAGAAAATGCAATGAATAAGATAAAACAAGACACAAAAAGAAATTCAAGAAAGAAGAGTTGAAGAGAAGGAATAAGAGAGTCAAGAGAGTTAGGACTTGTGTTTGTTTAGTCCAGATTAACGTCCAGCACCAGACTTACGTCTGAGACACTAGGCTTTGCGAGGTCTTCTAGAAACGGAATCATGTCCAGGAGCTCATTATCATGGGCGTCAAAGAACCATGAGGACACTGGAACTGCATGCTGCGGATGAAATATATATGAGGTCGGGGAGTTGTCAATAATCATAGTGTCTTTTAACGGGCGACCAAGTACAGCCAGATTCTTGACAAAGTTGCCGTGGTGGTTGTAGCAGCTCTCCCGAAACAGGCGGTGATGAATAACATTATGGATATCCAGCTGGTCCAGCAACGGGTCTCCATACTTGCTCACAGAGGCCGTGAACACGACCACTTCGTACAACTCACCCATGCGTTTCATAAACTCATCCACTCCCGGCCGCTTAATGACGTACACATTGTGGAATGCGGCGTCAATCTGCACGGGGATGATAAAGTCGGCATGTTTGATTTGTCGGAACGACGAGTGCACGAGCGTCTCATCGAGATCCAGCACGAGGCATTTCCGGCCCTGGAGCTCTTTTTTGATGGGCGCCAGCAGACCAGCGCTAGGCCCCAGCGTGGACAACTTGTACCCTTGCTCATTGTACATTTCGTCCAATTGCTCTTCTGCAAGATCAGGTGGGGGGATAACTGCAACTTCGTTTTCGTAATCGCTCTGGTCTGCTTCCTGCATTTCCAGCACACTGCCATCTCCCGAATCGAGATTATGGGCATGGAGGATGATTGGGAGCTCGTCTGCAAATGTGTGATTCTTTGGCAGCGAGGGGTCGGCCGTTACTGCTGGAAATGTGACTATTGGCGGTGCAGTTACTGATGGGAGGGATTGAGTTTCTGCCGTGGAAGAATGCTTCCAGTGGGATTCCTTAGGCAATGAGTGCGCGAGGGGTTTAGGCTCGGATTCAGTCGGATGCGAGACATCAGGTTCTTCCTGTATCGAGGTGGATTTTTTGTGTTTTTGAAGGGGTGCGGTTTGAGCACCAGTGGCAGTAGGAGGAGCAGCGGCAATTGCAGCAGCAGCAGCAGCCGTTGCGGTAGCTAATTGGGCACGCGTGCCTGCCGACATGGTGGAAGGTTCAACATGGGGGGTCTTTGACTTTGGATCAGATTTCGAGTCATAAGGGGAAGCTGTTATACGAGAGTTGAATTTCGAGTGCGGAGCGGAGGAGGACGACGATGACAAGCAGGAAAAAAGTCGGAGGAAGCCTTTCGACAGGGACTTTTTGGACTTTGTGTTTGCGCTGGCAACGGAGCCTGCACGAGGGATGTCGAGCTTCTGTTGGATCTGAGACGGAGCAGAAGAAGATTGCAAACTACTCGCAGCAGCAGCAGAAGCAGGAGTAGGAGAAGGAGCAGGAGCAGGAGCAACAGGGGTCTGGGAGACAACAATTGCAGCAGCAGGCTGTGCTGTAACAGAAGTTAGCGGTTGGTGGTCCATAGTGAGACACACAGG
>JAJMKT010000576.1:0-11375 GCA_030563985.1 Geotrichum restrictum
CTAGTAAATCTTCCTTAACAAATTGGCCTTTATTTCCATATTACCGTCAACAAGACGCTGGTCACTTGGCTCGGCTTTTACTGTACTCAGTGTACTTGTATGCGACTGTCAAAAAAAAAAATTCTAGCGGCTAAGCCATTAGGCTCGCTACATAGGTCACTGCTCCCCTTACCAACTTATCAGCTTCGCTTCGTAATTACTGTTCACGTCATTAATTACATGTTGCAAAACTCCCGAATTCAATCAACTCCTCCAATATTTCACATCAGTTTCTTTCTTTTTTTTTTAAAGCTATATAGTATACTATATATATAAATGTATAGACTGAAGCTACTACTACATCTCTACTTTCTCACTTCCCCAGTAACAATCATGCAACTTGACCAAATCGTCATGGAGAGCATTCTTCTCAGTCTGCATCAAGTCACGGCGACCGCTGAGTTCATGCCTGCGCACCGCTTTGTTGCGAATAAGCCTCAATATTGTCTTGAGTTCATCATGCGAAAATGAAGTTTCCCGCTGCTTGGCTTGCTCAAGAAGAGCATGCGAGGTGATTTTCATGAGATCATAAAATGCAAGAGACCGAGAGAAATCTACACTTTGGGGTGACTCGGCAATGGATTTCAGCATTTGTTGCAGGACCTGGATGTTGCGGTTCATCTTTTTGACGCCAAAGTCGTTAATGTAGACCAACCCGTCAGCGCTGGTTATAAGGAGCTCGTCGATGAACTTGGCAAGTCCTGCAACTACCATGGACATATCGTCGCTCACAAGAGACTCAGTGCTGATAGCATCGCATTTCATGATTTCTGAGTCAAGCTTACCAATGTTTGGGTCGCGCTCTTCTGTGTCTGCAGCTAGATAATATTGGCCTTGTTTCATAGCCTTATCAATGTAATATATTGTCCTGCATCGGAGGTCTGCTTTGAGAGTGAGAACGCAAGTCTCTGAGAGGTGATCAATCGCTTCAACCTCCTTGTCAAACTCAGCAATAGATTCACCGGAAAGAGTGAGTCCAACGTCGTCTAAGCTTGCTTCGTTAGCGTTCTTGGCATCATTCTCAGATGACTTGAACTCCTCTAGCAGCACCCATCTCTTTCGCAGTTTCGTCGTAATGTTGTTTCCAGCACCTAAATCGTCGCTACCCTTTTCGCCTTTTTCAGCTTCACTAACCCGTCTTAAGCGGCGCAATTTGACAGACAACCATCGTAAGGATGTTGCCAAAGCAGCAATACCCTGGAACATGGAAAAGCTGAGCAAGTCTGATTCATTAATAGGTGTAGTGTTTTTTGTCTTTTGAGCGGCTCGCCTGCTATGATAGAACTCAAATTCTTGCTTATAAGGTGGATCAGTCGATGTGCTACTGTAAGCTGCGTCGTACTCATATGGGCTTGTCGAGTTCAGAAACTGGCGGGTTTGCTCATTGAGAACCCATGAAGCGGCAAGCTTTCGTTTCGTCGTCAATTTACTAGGAGCCGAACTGTATCCAGCACTGCGTTCATCAGAGCTCTCCTGATAAACAACCTTCGACTCGTAATGCTCACGTGTAAAGGTCACAAATTTGCGGATCAAATTCAAAATTATCGTGACGTAATGTTGTCTGTACAAATTCGAAGTGCCCAGCAAAGAACAGGTACGCGTAATCATCTCAGTAAATGCAATCATAGCTTGCAAAATTGGGAGTTTAGAGACTTTATTCCATCTCGTCGAGTACTCAAATATATCAGCTCCTCTGCTTGAGCCATTCATAATAGCTTCGTAAACGCCATTAAGGGCTAGCTCAAGTTGAGGAGCACAGACAGTAACTAAAAAGGTTTCAATAAGATCATCATTCGGCTTAGGGACTTTGGCAGGGAATATCGTTGTCGCCTTCTGTAGAAATTGGACTGTTGGCTCTAGCATGACCCGGATGTTGAAAAAGTTAGGAGGAACGAGGATTTGGTGAGTGGATGTTGATTCTAAGGGCAAATAGGGGTCAAAAGAGTCCTGATAATCGTCGTTTCCAGCAGAGGAAACCAGGCCAGGGACAGATTTCTCGAAAGCCTGCTTCAAAATCTCATGTTGTTCCTTTAGGTCTTCCTGGCTGATGTCAACATTAGAAAACTTAAAGATGGCTTTCTTTTTATCTCTAGGGTTCTTTTCAAGTATTCCAGCACCCTTGTTGAGCTTGAGTTTTACCGATTGCTGATTGAGAGAAGTAGTGGGTGCCGTGTCATCGCCGGTCACATAGCTGTTTAATAAAGCCTTGACTTCAGCTTCAATAGCAGCATATGCACCCGCAAAATCGTACGGCGGTAAACCAGATTTGTCCTGCTTTCCGTGACGCGCGTATATACCTTGACCAACTTCATAAATGACTCTGTGAGCTTGTAAAATAGCAATGAATTTTGAGTAAAGTGTCCAAGTCAGGTCCTTAAGAGCCGCAAGACGATTTTCGCCAGCACCCAAGCCGACTTCGAACATCGCATACGGAGACTTTGATGGCGTAACGTTGAGCGACTTTGGAAAGCGATGGCTCACCTCGGCAATGGTTTTGTCAATAATCGTGTGCAGCTCAGACGAAAGGCTCTGGCTAACAATGTCAAAGGTATTGGGTAGTTGGTTCAAATTACCGAGTGTTTCAATTAATAGACGGATATAATAGAATGAGTTCTCCTCTGCATTTTCGTCTTGTTCTTCAAAGAATTCTTGGTTGGCAGACGCCAGAAACGCATCTAGCAGTGATGTTTCTGAAAATGATGATGACTTTTCAGACAGATCAAATCTGATCTTGTCCTCCAACATTTGTTCAGCATTACCAAACTCCTCTGCGCCTTGTCGATACGTGCGCCACCGGCTGTCACAGTAAGGAGATTTTAGATATATGTGGTTGTGGAGTTCCTTGATCAGAGTGCTGAACAAAGCTGCTTCCTGTGAAACCAAATAGCTTTTGATGGCTTTAAGTGTTGCAAGGTTTTGAAGGTTTTCCTTTTCAGCAGTTTGTAGTGCTGCTGACAACGTGGAATGCGCGGACATGAAGTATTTCTGCGAGATTTGCTGTTCAAGCTTGTCGGGCACTCCCTTAAGAGTTTCGATATCTTCCAGAATCTGAATCATTTGTTTGTACTTGTTCGAGCTGGCACGTAATTCTTTCAGCACAGGTCTTCTCGTAGCGAGATCGCTTTGGGATTTTGTGAGAAGCTCTTTGACAGCGTTCACGTTATTTTGTGAACTAGACACAGACTGAACAACACTTCGATATGAGCCGATCGATGTATTGAATCCCTGATAATTATCTGCCTGAAGTTAGAACAAAGCAAATCAAGGCCAGAGGCACTCACCGTTTACAATCAGTTTCAGCATTTCTTGTAGCTCGGATTTGAGACCCTCAAAACGAGAATAGTATTTGGCTTTACCAATTGAACTGTTGTCCATGAGAGAGAGTGCCACCTCCAATGTATTGGCGTCGTCAGAAACCAGTTCTTTCCATTCAATAGAAACGTTCGATATGATATCATCTAGAGCTCTGGCGGACTCGTCGGGACCATCATTAAGTGCCACAGCCTGGTGGGTGGAAAGCCGACGCGAAATGTTGGCATTTGGGACGCCTAGAGAGAATCCCGAGCCATTCATAATGTAAAAGTTGCACGGTTTATAGGAATGAGCTGGAAAGTGAGATGGACAGAAACGCTGAGAATTTGGGCTGAACTAACACGTAAAAGCGGGAGGCATTTTATGTAAGCAAATACAGACTTATCCGTAAGCAAAATAACTTTGGCTGGCAAGTTACGGATGCAAGGCCAAGTCGAGAACAAGAATTACTCAGGCTCAGCTGAAGTTTAGAAGACAAGAGAAGAAGAAAGAGATTGATATTTACAGAGTTTGGAGGTGAGAATTGTTTATGGAAATCTGAAATTGGTCAAGAATAAACAAATACAGTACTTCAACGGTGGCTGAATTCTAGCTAGGAAGAGGGCAGAATGGCACTACTTGAACCCTAACAAATGGAGACAACAAATTGGAAAAGATGTAAGAGTGCGGAGGAATTTTTCAACAGAGAAATATACAAGTCCAAGGGACAGATTGACATGACAAGTTCTATAAATTTAATATTACAGCACAAGGATTTATTCTCAAGGCAGTGAAAGAGTGGGTGAGTGATTTCACACACAGGGGATTCGGAGCTTAAATAGGCAAATGATATAGTCGACGAACACCTTTTCTTTCTCTGCTGGGGTTTTGTTTATTTGTTATACGTAATGTGCAAGTTTCTTAACCTAGTGCTGGCTGTATATTGAGAAATATATATCCTGTACGACATGTACGTGGCTTGAAGCGCTGTGTTCAACGTGGAAGGGACATTTGAAATTTGAGATGAAAGTATGGAACTGCTACGAGAACTAATGTGGTTGTGGCCTTGGATCAAAAAAGTTTCCAAAGGACAAAGTGACATAATAAGTTCTATAAATTTAATAATAAAAGGATTTAAACAGTACTATATGCCTTACCGGTACGTGCAATAGCTCTGGAGGCATAGAAATTCAAAGTTATTGATATCGAAACCTCTTTGATCCAGACATATACACGGAGTCAGCAAAAGTATACCGGCACCTAATTGTCCTTTGATTGCAAAAGAAAAGCTCCATCACAACTTCATTCAATTTCATTCATCACCAGTCTGAAGTCTCATCACAGGGCCTACAAGGTCTAGAGTCTAGATCCCAAAAGTCTTAGCTTAACGAGAATAGACTAGACTCCGATACAGTGCAGATCAATTTTGTTCCATGCCTGGAATTCAGCTGTCAAATCGTGATTTCCTTAAGATCAAGATCGTTTGGCTTTAAATGGCCAAAATATGACCAAATACCGGTATAGCACGCATTCGGGAATAACATTGATAAAAATGACAAGGCCGTTTTTTTTTTTTTTTTTTTTTTTTACAAAGACACCTTAGAAGTGTCAAAACGTCTTTATATTCGAATCCAACAACTACGTAGGCAGCAAGTTATCAAAAATAGCTTAGATATTAGTCTTCTCAGACTCTAGTCACTCTACTCAGAGTCTAAGTACTGTAGTTTAAAAAGCAAAAAGTAAACAATGTATTTTTTTCACAAAAAATGCCAAACAAATTATATCAACACCTATAGACTATTTTACTACGGTACAGCAATGCATCTACAACATCTTGGCATGATAACTAGACCGTCTTGTCTTGTAGACCAAGTATCCCACCAAGACACCACCCTGAATCAAAATTAGCAGAATAAAGACCACCCAAATAGATGGGCCTCCTCTACTCATAGCCTCGGAGACTGTGTCTGGGATTGAGCCCACCAGGTTTGCAGTATGCTCTTTAACAGCAATGTTGATGTCCTCAAGTCTCGTGTGCAACTTCTTCATGTCGTTCTCAAGAGCCACCTTTTGAGTCTGATCACTTGAACTTACAGCCGATCCGCGCTCAAGCGCTCGACGTTGTAGCTCAATCAACTCCTTCAGCACAACTTCGAGGCCACCGATTTTCTTCTCGAGGCTGGTGTACGATTGTGACTGAGATTGCTGAGCTGCCCGAAGTTCAGCTTTAAGATCGGCAATTGCGTCGACCTGGTTGCTGGAGGCAGCGTCCGGCGCGGCACCAGCATTGAGAGTGGAAAGTTTGGCGAGAATGGCATCAAGCGCTTTACCGTCCGCGTTTTCGGTCGATCTTCCTTGAAGAGGTTGTTGTTGCTGCTGCTCCACCTCCTTCTTATCCTGTGGTGGTTGTTCCGCTGCCTTCTCTACCTTCTCCTCCTTTTTCTTGTTTCCTGGAATCACTTCGTCAATGGGTGGTACAATATCCGAATACACCTGTACACGATGCAAAATAAAGCTATCAGCATTTTCCTTGTTCTGGGCGGTGATTCCAAAGTACCCGTCTTTGGGTAGCTTTACATGATCCGTTTGGAAACACAATTGGCCATTTACCTTAATTCTGAAGAAGCCATCCTGGTAACTGACTTTGACCTGCGTGTTATATCCAGTATTGCGATATGGTAGTTGGCACATTGCAAAAGACTTCTCCGAAGGTACGCTAATAGATTTATACTGGAGCGATCCGTCATTAAGGTACGCCCGGATAGTGCCTATATCATCTGAAACAGACCCCTCTGCTTCACTGTCAATCATCACACCCAGACCATCCCAGTTGTCGTTAGATCCATGTACGGGACCAACAGATCCCTTTTTAGTCGTGTACCAAAGGGCCATACCACCACCAGCGTTTATAGGGCCCGCTACCGAAAAGTCGAGGTCAATCGTCCACTTTTCGTAGTTGTTGGGCACAGCGCTCCAAGCAGCACCACGCTGGTTTTGTTTCCCAAGATCAGTAAGTGTGATATGATCGCTGAATACTTTGGAGCTGCCTTCAAGGGTCCAGTTTGGAACCGGCTCGCCTTCCATGAGAACCTGAGGAATGGAGTGAGAGAACTCGGGCTGAATAGGCTTGGCGTGAGCTAAGGCCCCAAGCATTACCACGGCTAAAGGCGACAAGAGCTTCATTGTGGTATAGTGAGTGTGGGTAGTTAGACTAGCTATGGATGTTGAATGCTCTTGGTATATTTCAAATAGAGAAATTCAAGATATTGAAATAATATTAAGCTTTGTGACCACGGTGTTTTTTTTTTTTTTTGTTTTTTCGTTCCGAACTCTGAGTTACTCCCAATACGTACCGATACGTCATAAATAATTGAACCTTTGAATTTGAATGACTATGGGCCCACCACTAGAAGCTTAGGCGCTGCTGCTGGCCGCTTACACCATATGAGACTACTGTATGAGTTTGTGATGCGGAATGGTTTCGGAATTGGCGGACTTGTCTTCAACGGGCGGATTGTTGATTACACTATTTCTTTAGAAAAAGCGGTCAAAACTCACTTCAATACTTTTGTGAAATTGTGTGACAAGGATGAATGCACACGAGCTACCCACTCATGATGGTCAAATACCAAACACAGATAAGGCTAACCCCGTATGGAGATGCTTGCTCAGGATTTTCAAGATAACAGCGGTGTCCCTTGAATTCTTAAGTCTTAGAGAATACTTACTAGTAAGTTACTACTGTAATATCAGAAATTCAGAATACTGTCCCATGGACTCTCCGGTAGATCTACTGGGACGAAGGCAATATAATTTGAAACAGTTGATCTTCAAAATCATCACAACCTATCAGTAGAAAGCCTGCTAGAGCCGATAGAGACTATCACGAGAGGGATCATCCTTAATTATAGTCTGTATACTCTTGAGTCTTTAGTCTACCGTACGTATAGATTGGTTGAAACTTTGCCTCAACTCGGGCGGAATCCAAGGTGCATTCATTTAGTGTGAAATAAGAGCGTTTCTATACATGCATATTGACTCTATGTCAGCGACTGGCGTGGAACGTTGAACGTTGAACGTTGGCGTCGAAGAGCAGAACAGAAATCATCAACAAAATCAGTCTTTAAAGCATTTTGCTGCAATTAATAAGTCGATACGAGGGTGGCTTTCGAGCATTACCGGTAGAAGCTAATTATTTAGCAACATTCCTAGCCTACACAAGGCCTACAATAATCCAGCAGAAAGCTGCGTCTCTAGTCTCTTTTTTTAACTTTCCTACTCCAAAACAAAAACTCTCGGGTACAAATCTATTCTCAGGTCCCTTATTTACGCACTTATCAAAAAGTAACTGAATATTTCAGAACACCCTTACCCCAGCTCTTCGAAGGATCCGAACCTCCAAATGTGAAAAAAAAAAACATGAAAAAAGTGAAATCACACCCATTCAACGAAGGTAATTTCATATCTCAATTCCAGTACGCCGCCCCAAAATATACTTGTCATTTTTCCTCTTCGACGAGTTAACCTATACAACAACACCAATTAATACTATTTAAAAAAAAAGTAATGTCTTCTTTGTTTGGTCTTGGAAGTGGTGGTGCTGCTTCAGGTAGCATCAATCCCAGCAAGCTGGCGGCCGCTGAGGCAGAACTCGACATGGTCACGGATATGTTCAACAGACTCGTGGACGGTTGCTACAAGAAGTGCATTAGCACTAGCTATAGCGAGGGCGAGGTAAACAAGGGCGAGGCCCTCTGTTTGGATAGATGTGTGGCCAAGTATTTCGAAGTCAACACCAAGGTCGGCGAGGTAAGTTTTTTTTTTTGATTTTTTTTTGGGGTTCCGACTGGTTATTGGCCTTTCGATAACTATCCATTGAAGGAAAGGATTCTAACTACGTCTCTCTTAGCACATGCAAAAACTTGGAAACAACGGTTCGTTCATGAAGCATTAAAGCTGGCCGTTCGCCGTCCCTTTTTGAAGAAAAAAGATATGAAATTCAATGTTAGAACTGGCTTCTCATTTCCTATACGTGGAGTTCCTTGTACATAGCAGCAGCCAACAAAAAATAAAAATATATGAACTCTTCATGAAAGTCTGTGAAAATGTATGGAAGAAAGAAAAAAACAAGAGAAGTAAACAAAATGATATATATATACATGAGCCGAAATGCGACTGAGGACCGCTAAAGCAGTTCTGGTTCTAGAGAAGGCCAACCCATTTCATGAACCGCATGCGACAGCCCTCCACGGAATTTAGTTTAGGCCTCACGTCTAGATAGAAACTAGGCAAGCCAGGCATGTTAGGATTGGCCTTTCCCGCGTAGAAATCAATCACGTACTCGACCGTTTCTTTCCCACACCGGTCTACGACCCAATCATGCCTATCAAAGGGTCTCTGCCACCCAAATACCGTCATTTTAAACCTCGCCCGCGGCGAAACTTTGCTCGCATCCCCACTGAACCGGACCAACTGAGGGCCTCCACATTCATAGGCCCCAGGAGCACCTCCAAACAATCGTTGAAGCAATCCAACACTACTAGCGGTGCTTGCCGCCCTTGGTTCTTCCCACTTTAAAATCTCGCCCCACGCCCGCTCATTTACTGCATTATGAATAGGCACAACGGCCTCCATGTCCTCAGCCCGAGCATCCCAGTTTTTGCGTTTCATGGCCGAGAAGAACTGCGCTTGGGACGGGTACACCCAGTTCCCGCCTGAACCGCCCGAACGCGGGATCGTGCTGACTTCGCGGTCGTTGGAAAGGCCTGTGGCGGCAGCAACTGTGCTGGCATTTGACAGAAGTGCGCCGGAGTCGAGACGGTCGCTAGAGCAGTCTTTATTCGAAACGGCGGAAGTAGGCGGCAAGTCGAAGGATTCACCGCCGTTGGATGAGACAGCAGATGGTGATTTCTTGGCTTGTTTCAGCCAAACTTCGCGGCTCGCATGGTCTACTGGGCATTTATCAGCTTCTGCTGCCGCTGTTGTGTCGTTTGGCTTTGGCTCAATTTTGGTGTCATGGTATTCTTGACGTCTTTTTCCGGCTTGCTGAAGCCAAACTTCGCGCGTGCTATGGTCAACCGGGCACACTGCTTCTTCTTCACCTTTACCAGCCATGTTTGCGGAGACTAAAGTAAATATGCTGCTTTAAAGATACTAATTGATGGAGGGATTAAAAATTTAAACTTTTGGGATTATTTATTATGGTGATGTGATATGTGCTGAAATTTCAGAATTTGTCAGCCCTTCTAATACTCGAAATTTAACTGGATGATCGCAGCTTCAACGGTATGTCTAGGATTTCTCGTACTCTTCGTAGATACTCAACTGTTCGCTTTGAAGCCCGACATTATCCTCGTGTAGTTCTAGCCATTTGACGGCTTTAAGCACCTCGTTCGTCTCGGTGCTTGCCTTAATCTTGTCAACCACACTCGTTGCGACTAGCAAACAAATCGCATCGTAGCCTCCAGCACCTGGTACCACGCCACCTACTACACCAGGTAGTAAGTAGCATGCATCAAGAATTTTAGTTTGGCTTTCAGGCTCAATGGGGGCGCCAGTCTCTTCTGTCATGATCTTGAGACCTTTGCGGATGCTCTTGAATGCCTCTACACAACCTCCAAGTAGACCAGAAAGTTCTGAGCTTTTGGAGTTGGCAGCTTGATCCAACAAGTGAGCGTAAGCAACAGGATCACTGTAACTGAGCTTGTTGAGCGAATCCAACAAGGTAACAAGCTTCATGTTGGCTTTATTCAAATCTGTCCATACCTGTAAACTATGGTCAGGCTGATTTTTGCGCCATTGCAAGACAGTGCTGACAAGTTTAGGAGTCTCTGATCCGCCGCATACATCGCCCATGAGAAGGGAGAGTCCTTTGGGCATAGCACAAGGCTCCAGACTGACTCCCCAGTTGGTCTCATCAACCAGTTTGTTGACAAGTTTACCATACTCAACACCTGAATATTCCTCGTAAGAAGTCAAATTTCCTAGAATTGAGGCCGGGAAGCGCCTGTAAGTAAGACTACCGCAGACAGCTGACGCTACATCAAAACCAGAACCAACTTTCTTCTGAGCAGCGCAGTGAGCAAGTTGGGCAAGGTTATGAATACGTCTCAACAATTCCTTGGACTGCAAGTCGATAGTTGCCTGTGGATTGAAGTAAGAAAGCAGGGCCGTTGTAACTACTGAAACAAGAGCGGCTGACGATCCCAGCCCAGTTTTCGGGACCTCTGAAATGGGTTTTGAATGATTATGGAACCTTTTGTGAGGGTACTTGGATAGCTGCTCGGGGTCTTGGCTATGGTAGGCGTCATCGGAATATATGATGATTTCAATATCGTGACTCGACTTTGGCTGAATGTAGGAGAGTAAAACAGTGATTGCAGCCTGGAGAAAAGGGTTGTTGTCAGTCAAGGGAACAGCCCGGAAAGCCAGATCACCCGTCAAAACACTTTCAAAGGTCCAAGAACCTTTTAAGAATTGAGGGCTGTTGACGACGATCTTTGATTTTTCATTATTCGAGGGGCTTCCTTGAATCACAGCATGCATGCGTGCAGAGAGGGCAACAACGTAGGCCGAGTAGGTTGGATCCAACACAAGGTATCCACCGGCCACTAAGGCCTTTCCGGGCGCAGAGAAAGCTTGTTTCGAGGGTGCAGTCATTGTTGATGAGGGAAAGTTGGTATTTGTCGAGGAGGTTGAATGAAAAGGCACGAAGGTGAAGTTTATGGTGAAATAGTATGTTTATATAAGCTCGCTCTCCCTCGGTTTATATATCCATTCATATGGTGTCAGGGTATACTATATAGGCTTATAATCCATGCTGTTAAATGCCACGGAGGTCATGATATTGCCATGATATTGCCACGGTGTAACTGGCGTGTAACTGGCGTGTAATTTGCGTGTAATTTGCGTGTAATTCGGTCTGAATGGACATTACAACGAGTATGTTGCGTATTAAACCTAGAGCCTTTAAAACATCACATACAGAATGTTGTGGTTGTGTTTTTCAACTCGTCTTTCTGTCCTGATTGGGCGAAATTAAAAAC
>JAJMKT010000577.1:0-11340 GCA_030563985.1 Geotrichum restrictum
TTTTTTTTTTTTTTTTTTTTTTTTTTTTTTTTTTTTTTTTTTTTTTTTTTTTTTTTCTACTTCTTATTTTTCTAGTCCGTTTATATATATATATACACACCCTCCTTCAAGGCTTTATTCTCATTCATTCATTTATTTTATTTACTCATCATTCACTCGCTCAATCACTCACTCACACTTTAAAATGCCAAAATCTGCTTCCTCTAAACGGCCGCAACCATCAAACGCAAACGCAAACGCAAACGCAAACCCAAACCAACCGAAATCCTCTCGCTTCACTCCCACAAAATGCACAAGACTCACAATCCCTGAAGTCATCAAAGAGCAAATCTGCGCCTTCGTACTCGACTCCTCTGCGGCCGGAACCCCCGTATCTGGAAAAGCAATCCAGTCTTGGGCCCAGCTCAAATTAGGCTACAATTTCCCCCAGTCAACCATTTCTACCCTGTTGAGCTCGCGTGGAATCACAATCAAGAGAAATGGATGCAGAGGAAGACCGCCCATTGCTAAACGCCCTCCTGTCACTGCTTTACCACTTGCTAAGAGATCATCAGCTTTAACTTCGAGAGTTCCTCCTCCTGCTGTCGCCAACCCTGCTCAAACAATTCCTCCTCCTCCACCTGCTGCTGATGCTACTTCCACAGCATCAATTTTTACTTCTTTGCCCATCTCGTCCCCTGCAACGCCGCTTTCTGCGTCTCAGAACATGGTACTAGATCTCGAGGATTGTACAAACAAACGACTCCGATTTATGTCTTCTCCTTCCTTGACGTTAATGGAACACCACCCTACAGATAGCAGCAGCAGTAGTAGTAGTAGTAGTAGTAGCAACAGCATTACTACTACGCCCGAAAGTATACCTCCACCCCAGTCACAGTCATCCCCGGTATCAAACACCAGTTCCTCTTCTACCCAGTCTGCCCAGTCCTCGAAATCATATTACCACCAGCAATCGGACCCTGCAGCTGCCCGCAGTGCACGCACCGGATTGTTGCTTTCTGAACTCCAGAGGCTTGCTGATTTCAGGCTACAAAGCAGTTCTAGTGAATACCCCGAGGTGGAAATAGCCATCCTGGAGAACGTTTATAACGTGTTAAGGGTTGGTGAGTTTCGAATATCTACGGCTTGGTTGTATACGCAGGCTCAAAAATTGCTTATGAGTGTGGCTCCGGCAGCTGCTGTATCAATGTCTTCCGCTGCTTCTCCTTCGTCTTCTGCTTCTTCTTCTTCTTCTTCTGCTTCCTCGTTCTCTGCTGTCACCACGAACCCCGCTCGTAAACTGCGAATCAACAGCGAACCCGCAACCCTTTCACACCACTCCTCCACCCTCAATTCAATCCCATCTCCCATCCGCCATGCCAACAACAACACCCTGTCATCACCATCACCGCCAAATAATTCCCACGCACCACTCACATTCCAATTTCAACCCATCCCACCAATGCAAATGCAAATTCAAATGCCAATGCAAATGCCAATGCAAATGCCAATTTCCTCAAAATACGTGGCCCAGTTTTTGACGCAGCTTTACAACAAATACTACCTTACAAACGTTATTGCAGAACACCTCGTGTGGCATAGCATTTCGTATGAACAGCTTATTCAGAAATTGGCCTTGAAGTTTCCGGCCCTTAAGTTTGCGCCTATCCCATATGATGACACCCACCAACAGCAGCAACAACAACAGCAACAGCAGCGGCAGTTTGATCCTTCTGTCGTTTCGGATGTTGCTATTGGGTCTCAAAGCAGATCTAGTAGTAGCAACTCTCTGATGTCTGCGTCTGCTACAGCCGCTCCTCAGGGTCTCCCGTGCGACCATGCATTATCTCTGTACCATCAACATCAACATCAACAGCAACAACAACAACAACAACAACAGCAGCAACAACAACACCACCATCACCACCACCAACAACAGACTATATCAACATTTCAACCCCAACACTACTCTCCTCAAGACTCAATGTTCCATGTGCCAGTCTACTCCTTTGACAGACACTACTTTCTCTCTCCAACCTCCGACGATGCCTCCTCCTCTACCAATCTTAATCACCCCCACCATCACCCTCACCTCAATGATTCAGCTACCTCCCTTTCCATTTCTAATTCTAATTCATCAATGACCAATACCAACAATACCAACAATACCAATACTACCAGCAACATTACCAATAACATTACCAATAACCCCAATGTTAGTACTAATACAACAAACCCATCCTCTGCTTCTAACCAACAACAACACCAAATGATGGGGAGTTGGTCCTCGGCTGCCGTTTCTATTGAGGTAGACCCTTACCTGGACTCCCACCACACTTGGCTTCAAGACTGCAGTCCGCCCCTCGACGTCGACAACAAGCACTCACAAAGCCAAAATCTCGACTCGGACCAAATTCCACTAACGAACCCAATCCAACTGCCACCAACTCCTCCACTTTATCATGTCCCTATCATGCCTCACTCTCAGCCTCACTGTGAACCTCACAACGATCAAGACCCGCTGCCACGGCTGCTCCTCCAAACCAGCGTCTACGGAAATGCTCAATTAAATATCAACTTTTAGACTAGCGCTGCTAATGTCCTGTTCGTAATAACTTCGTATACATGTACTCTCAACGTTACCTCTTTCGGGTAGTACTATTTTTTTTATAGCTAGTGAATAAAAAGCAAACCTTACTTATGTAACTGCTTATTAGTAATCCGCATGCATGGTAATACCCTTTCCCTTTGATTTTCTCGCTTCAGTGGCCTTCACTTCAATCGCGTGCGCTTCAGTGATTTTCATGGCTTTTCCGGCTTCCTCAGCTTCTTCTTCAGCTTCTTTCGTCGCAACACTGGTCTCCAGCGTTTCCGTGGTTTGAAATCCCTCTTTCTTCGACGCGGTGCATGCGGCTTGATCTGCTGCATCTTTTGCCTTTTTCTCGGCCGTCTGCCTAATAACTTTCCATCGCTCTGTTTGGGCTCTTTCAGCTTCGTCGGGTGACGCATACTTGATCTTAACGACTCCTCCTTCTTCTGATGCCTTCAGTGACACTACCACAAATTGCTCGATTGTGCCAAAGCGCTTATAGTAATCAATAAGCTCCCCACTATACAACTCGCTCATATACACATCTTCCACTGTCACCATCGTCGCATCGTTGTCTGCACTGCGTTAGCAACATATGAAACTTAATGTCGCCCACATTTTCACTCACCGTTGACTCCATAATCATCCGCACATGGGTTAGGGCCTATAATCAGTTAGCTCCTGTGTGATAAAGCCATACTCAACTTCAGTACCAAGCCCTGGGGGCCTTCTGGGGAAGGTCCGTTCATAGCTTCCTAGATCTGTTGCTAAAGACTTTGGCGGTCCTGCTGATGGTCCAACTAATGGTGCTACTAATGGCACTGCTAATGCTTCAAATGGTTGTTGTTCTACTACAGCTGGTTGTTGTCCTTGCGGTGTAACTGGATTGTCGGGTCCCCCAACTAGCCATTCTGCCAGGTTCACGATGTCTGTAGGCATAACTGACAGTACCGAATCCTCCGCCCGTATAAACCTTACCTTTTCACACATTTCGCTGGCAAGTCGATAAGACCCCATCTGAACCAAGCCATATTGCTTGCCCAATACGTCCACTTCTTGATACACAAACGCACCAACCACTGCACCATACACTGAAAAGCACTTGTACAGGTCCGCCGCTGTCCAAGCTCCTGGAACACCCCTCACAAATAGCGTTGAAAAGGACATGTTTGGGGTATTGTCGAAAGCGTGCCGAGGCGCAACATTGGGTAGCAAAGGTTCCATGTCGGACCTGTTCGAGTAAGATTTCCTGTTCGAAAGGATTCGTGGCCTGACATCACTGCTAAGGTTAGTTCAACTTGATTTCGAGACCATCCGCATATATCAACTTACAGAATCATAAAGTCGAGGACTAAAGCTTCCTCATGCGCTAGGGCCCGGTGCACAGACTCCTCATTCTCGAATCGGACAAAGCAATAGTCCTGGGTATTTTTGTCCTCTTCATCCTTCTTCATCAGCACATGTTTTACCGGACCTAACGAGTTAGCCATAATATACACCCCACTAGCTGCATTTTCCCTACCAAACTGTGTAAACATCTCCAGAACTTGCTCCTGAGTCGTCTCACGTGTAAGGTTACCAATGAAAACTGTAGACCTGGCTTCGTAAACTCGTTGCCGACTATAGATGTCATTACCGAAGAACCGAGCACCTTGACTGTGCGGAGGCCCCTTGTCTTTTATCCCCTCGAGCTGAACGTCTGCAGCTTGCGAGAAACTCCGTCTATGCGGTGCAACATAACTAGGTACCCTCTTGGATTTTTCGTAGCTAACGGGTTAGAGAAGGGTCAACATGGTCTATCGACATTTCTCACGTAGGCTGAAGTGGTACCTGCCCTTCACTGCCTGCCTCGGGGATCAGGTTCTCCTTATTGACCTTGATCTTGTTCTTTCCCATTGTCGCTGGTTTGAGAAAGGAAGTAACAGCTGAAGGGAAATTCTTTTATGTTAGCATTTCAAAGCTTTTGTCGTGGTCGCAAAACCTGTTGTTGCCCTTCGACCCAACATAGCAACAGACCACTATACGTACTCATTAATTCGCTATATAAATGCGCACCAGATATCAACAGGTTATGACGTGTCGCTTTGTATATAAGTGGCTTGCGAATGACTGATTGGTGATTGCATATAATCAGAAGAGAATGATATGAATGAGATACTGTAGGCGAAGGAAGTGTGTAGGTGATACGTCGGTACTAAGCTTCGATGGACTTGAATAATAGGAACAAGCAAAGTTGGATGGGAGAGTGCTAACAGTTTTCAAAATTCACTTGCTGTGCTATCCTGGTCTTGTCACTTGGACCTTCTTGAGTTGTTTGGTCGGAACTACGTATAAGACAGATAAATCAGGCATGGTTGCTTCACTATTTTCAAAGTGCTGCGATGATGTCGGAATTTCCCTGAAGTTACAAAGGTTTAAAAGTCTTCGGACTTCAGCACCAAGGGAAACCCTGTCGCTCGGGACTGGGGAAAAAACCTTGAGTTAACTACCCTTACTACGTATAACTGAGGCACTTGTATCAGTGCCATGTCTGGCAGGGTCTGTCTGTGACACGGGTCTACAAAGACTTCTCGCGTAGCAATTAATATTCGTTTTCATTACAGTGTCAATCAAAGACTATCTCAGCTCCATTCTCAGTTCTGCGGCGGAGTCTTCAGCTCTAGCTGGGCAAGCTGAACTCTCAACGCGGCATTCTCGGCCTTCAATGTCTCTGCTTCTCGTCTACTTTGGTTATACCTAGCCGTCAGGAACTGTGCTTCGCTCCCGTGGTTCTTGTGTTCTACTCGTAGGCCCTTGAGTTCCTGCTGGCAGCTTTTAAGTTGCTCGCGAATCAAGTACAGCTCCGCATCAAGGGGTAAATCAACCGACGGTGCAGTTGAAGTCCGCGATTGCCGCCTACTGTCAACGTCACTACTCGTCGGCGACATGGAGTGGCGATGGGTGTTTGCTAACGGTGAAGAAAATGCTGGAGATGCCGCCCGATCAGTGTTGTTGTTGGATAGTGCATATTTGAGCTGCTCTTCAAACAGTTGCCTTTCACTACGCTGTTCCCGCAGGACCCCATTGAGTTTTTGTTCGATAGACTCAGCCATTTCCACCACCTCCAAATAGCTCGTTTGGCAGTCTTGCAGCTCTAGCGTCCTCTCATCTAACAGGCTTTGCGTTTCCTTATAAATCCCTCGAGACTCCAACAACGACGACTGTAAAGAGCCAATTGTCTTTTCATAGTCTGCAATTACATTTTCCACTGCATCATGAAACTCCTGTGAACGATCTACACGTTCCTTGCTGGCTTCTATGCTTAATTCTGTGCCTTCTGTTAGCTCACGTGAAAGATCAAAATCACTGCTGATCGGACTAGATGTAATGAAAGATTGTCGCCGCGATGTAGGTTGGAGCGGAGAAGTAGAGAGATCACCTCTCAACGCGTTAACCTCGCTTTGAAGTTGTTGGATTGTGGCCAAAAGGTCTTCCTTAGCGCTACCTTCAGGAACGCGGGCGCGTCCAGCATAGGTGAGGGTATTAATTGTTTCTGAAACGTGCTGCGGATCTCCTGTGATGCATGCAACTAAATGGGTTACAGCCCGACCACCAAGCGAGTCGTAAAGTAACCGCGTAAGTTTTGACTCGCGATAAGATACGGGTGGCAATGGCTGGTTGTATAAATGAGAAATGACTTTGCTCAAGCTGGCCAATCCAGTCACAGATGCCGAAGTGATTTGTTGTTCAGTAGCAGCAAGGTCTACAAAATTGAACTTGCTTGTCATGGTCGTTACAATGTCGGATTCATGTTTTGGCTGGGTCTGTGTGAGGCGAAAGGTAAAGATTGCGTGAGAATTAGCCTGGCGAACAGCAGAACCTCTGTCCAGCAGACGTTGTAGTTGCTCGTCATTCTCAACCGTGATTTCACAAACCCCAGTAACTTCTGTATTTCCTTTGGCGTCCTCTGTAATAGTGAGATTCGATGAAGGTCCGGAAGCGGGTTTCAACAAGTCGCGTAGTTGCTCGTTGAATATTTCGATATATGACACCGTTACAACCCACGGATTGATCAGAGCAGAAGTCATAGAATGATGACGGTAGTGATGTGATGGCCGGCCAATTCGCGTAGTTGGAAAGCGAGGAATGAGAGATGCGAGTTTACGATTAGCGTCAGCTTTCGGTAAGGGCCTGGCACCTAGGCTGACTGTGCGAGTGGCCTTAGAGAGTGATGGTGTGGGAGATATGCTTTTGCCTTGCTGAAGTCTTTTAAATAAACCCCTGCTGGCTCTAGGTATTAATCCTATAGAATCAGGTGCTTGTGGCTTTGACGTTCCTAGGGTATATGACTTACCGGCCCCAGACCGGCCGTAGACAATAATCGACACATTGTGGCCTTGAATAAACGATTCCACGGTAGGCGATAAGTAGTTCCAGACGCCTTCCTGTGAGACAGTACCATCAAAAGCCTGTTGGCATGTGAATGTTTTCCGCTTGCTGGCGTGGCTGACAGTGACAGAAGGTCCCTTAACCACCACAGTTGAGGAGTAGGGTGAAGGTTTCACTCGAACGGCTATTCAAAGTTAGGTTTCATTGCTTACACCGAGTGGATATTCACAGAACACTTACCAACAGAGAGAGCGATAGGACCTGATGTAACCTGTGCTTTCTCTTCGCTAGCTGTGTTTGAATGCGAGGGAGGGGAAGTTCGGAGAGGCATGGTGTTTTTCGAGGAGGAGCGTATCCTTCGCATTTGGAGTCTCGCAGGCGAACCCGGCAACAAAACACTTGGAGAGGCCGACATAGATACAGCTTGAGGCGAGAAGAGGGATGGCAGAAGAGAAAAGGAGTAGGACGAAGACACAAAACAAACAACAATAACAAGAAAACAAGAAGAAAACAGAAAGAAAAAGTACGCGAGAGTTGAGGAATGTAAGATGAAGGTACCAGATATTAATTTTTACGTTTTCGAGATAATTTATTTTTTTGAATATTTTTTATTATTTTTCTAGTTCCTGACCATTGCAACGCTTTGTGTCTTTTTTGTGATGATAATTTAGATAATTTTTGATAATTTTGAGCACGCGTCACCTCCTGTCAGGCTTCACAGCTCAAACAAAAGCGCCGCAAATACGTTTCATGCATAAAAAACCAAAGCGATTTCGTTCCAACTCTGCGTTCCAACTCTGCGTTCCAACTTTGCGTTCCAACCTCGCAATGGTCCCCGAATACTAATTAACATTGGCCTGACTTTTCATTCATACTATAGCTCTGCCATTCTTTTACTTGGTCTTTGCAGCACTCGCCACGCCGTCTACAGTGGGAGGGACCGTGTGTACGCTCTGCCCAACCTTTCCGCCAGTCAACAGCGGACCGGAAACTTGGGCTATTATCCTCTTGCCGCTGATCCAAGTTTGCTTAACAAATGGCGGCACACTAGGGTGAGATACAAGTCCATCGACGCGAACTTCCATTTGTTTGACAGCATGGCGTGTGAACTGCGAGGTGTTGTACCGTAGCTTGAAAAAAGCAAAGTAAACCGCCAACTGGAAAATGGCAGCCTTGTGAAAGGTGAGCGTAGATAGGATCAAGTAAAACAGAACTCCAAACTCGACGTTCGCAGAAAATACCATGAGAGTGCCATTGTAAGTTCTTGTAAAGTTTGAGATTCTGAGCGACAGTGGAGACTGTTCAGAGAGTCCGAAAAGAGGCAGGAGGTAGACTCGGGTGTAGGTGAGCACATGAAGCAGGGAAAAGATGAAGAACGGTGGGATAGAAAAAATGAACCGAGGTGTGAAAAACCAAAGAACCGATACGATGAAGTATTGAATGTTTTCATCTTTAACAATGGTTTGATATGTCAGAGAGCGGGCGCCGACTCCATTGTAGGTCTCAAAGATGGCCAGGCCATAGGTAGCAATTGCCGAGCCATACAATTCGCTGTACCAAAAGGCTGCGTGAGAGCTGCTTAGAAGGCGAATTGCACCTAGTGAATACAAACTTGCACCCAGAAGGACGAGAGCGTGGCCCAGGAACCAGTAGAACCGGAGATTCTGTTAAAAGGGATTAGCAAGACAAATAAGCATGTTAATTGTAGTAATACCAACGTACAGTGAAGATGGAGGCTGATGATGTAGGTTCAGGCATGGTTTAACAGCAAAGACTCTGCAAACAATTTGGCGAAATGGAGGTAGTTAGAGGGATTGAAGGAAAGAAAAAAAAGTGCAGCAAAGAAAGGGCTTGAACCATATTTATATAGTCGTCTTGAGACCTTTTTTGAATCATTTTTTTTAGGATTATTTTGTGACCGCAAGCAACATTACTCGTGTCGTGTCGCTGGCATTAGGTTGGGCCCAAAATCCTTTGAACTTTATGCCACATTCTTTGTGCGCAAGCTTTACACCACAACCACCAATATTGAAGCTACAGCTGTGGATCTATGCTAGTTCGATGCAGAAATGCTATTTTGTAGCGTCCATTCAAAGGCGGAGTTCAGGTCGCACCCTTGGGCCTTGGCTATATATCATGAGCAGCAGCAGCAGCAGCAGCCTCTTCGGCCGTGCAGTTTCAATAAAGCGTGTGCACTTTTTCGTGTCTTGGAATTAGATTGTAAGGCGTAATCTATATAAATGCAAAATGCAGTGCTCTGTTGATGGCTGCCATACATGGAGCAGTCCCGAATTCATGCGATATACGCTATCCATAAATGGTTGCACATAAATGGTTGCACTCCTGGCAACGTCAATGGCAATAACAGTTGCATACAGCTGGAGTTGGCTCTAGAACAATTGCAATTGTAACGTATGTGATCACAACGTTGGTGGTTTATGGGGTTGTTGAACTAGCCTCGACCTCAAGGCCTGTCGCGCTGTAGCCTCACTTCACAGACCTGCACAGTTTTAAGCTGCATAGTTTTGACTGTGGCATCGTCGTTTGGCTGTGACAAGGGAAAACCTTGTAAAATCGAGATAGCTTAAGCTTGAAATATGCCGGATTAATTATGTCAACACCACCGCAAATCTGAACACGATATCAGCTCCTCACAGTCTAGAGACTGCATGCCATCTATCTCGATATATATCAGACAATACGTAGTATCTTGGGCATGTTAATAGTTTCTAAGCGGCAGCTTACCAGCTTGTATCATGACGTCTCATTGTTATTGCATATACCGGTATATAGTCAATTGATAATAAGCTTTTGATTGAAGCTCTCAAACCAGTCCTGCCATCCTTTCTGTTTGCTTGGAATTATTTCTCGACGAAGTATCGAACAGTAATGGTAGTATTTTTTAGTCTAGGCCTTTCTATGCTGTAAATTTTCACGCCCGTCTGTAAGCTTTTTCAGCAAGGTTCAGCAAATATCTCCAACTTGGGTATTAACTTTTCAATAAGCTCTGCACATGCCAAAATGCAAAGTCTCTTAGATTAGCTTTCAAAGATATTTCGTGGCTTCTGTGGGCGATACCATTATGGTGCAAGTAGTCTTTCTTTAGAATAATTCTCATAAATTTCGTCATTGGATCGTGAAGCTTCTTAACAATTGAGGTTCTGTCGACCCCAAATTCCAATTGCAGTCACTGGCTGTGGTCTACCCCGGTATATATGGCATGTCTATTTATGGCAATACTACATGCTCACAATTCCAATTTCCAACTGACAATGATCAACAAGTTTTGAATTGACTATGATCAACGAATTTTGAATTGCATGTTGAGTGTTACCTGTGGTAGAACGCCAGGTGCCAAATAGCTAGCTAGCAACGCACTGTAGTCTAGAGTCTCTAGAGCGCTGTGCACTTGGAACATGTTGGAGCACGTTCCATGTGTGATGAGCTGCGTATTCACGTGAACTACGGGTGTATATATACAAACGCATCTAGATCGGCCTGATCTCTAGAGATCTGTCAACTCAAGTGACAGCTTGGAGCCGATCCCAGAAGTTCTTGATAGTAACTACGTAGTACTGAATACTAGTGAATAGTAGTGAATACTAGTGATACATCCAATTCGCGACAACCCATCAGACTTTGTTACAGCAGTCTCCAAAAAACTCAGTCCCACCATGGTGACCATGCAACATCCAGGCTTTAGGGTATGTGCCATACCAATTGGTTTTTGCATCAAAACCTGAAGAGTAATTGAGTGGCCACTGTGACTTCCAAATTCCAATATCCTTCATTAACTTGGGCTAGGGCGTTCTAGAGTGTGCAGCATAGCTCTGGCTTGCGCGCACTTCTCAGAATTCCCGAAAAGATGGCATGCATGCCATAGTATAGTTCCAACTTTCTAGTTTTAGATCGATTCACTTGAAGTGGACTATTGGTAGATAACTGCTCAAAGTTGCCATTTTTCAGATAAAACTGTTATGAATAAAGACGCCTGGAAGCCGCTGGCCTTGGACAATGCACGATTCATATGATCATGACTCATTAATTTCCCATCTTCACTAACCTTGGCAATGTCCCAACTCGTTTGGTCTACTGTAGTATACACCGGTATAAAGTTCGGCGGGTTCCAGACTAAAACTGTACTTTCTTATTCTTCCCAAAGTATGGTAATATTATTCCCACTCATCTCTACCGAACTACGCTCAGTGTTATAGTCCAATAATCATTTATCCTGTGTGAGCCTTGGCTCGCACTTCAGGTGCGAGGCTGGTTCCTCGTTTACCCTACCTCCTAACCCTGCAAGCCTCACACTCTCTCTGCGAGTATATCGGATCGCCGGTTCTCCTAATAGAAGGGCAAGTTCTTTCTATAAACACCTAAAGTATGGCAAGGTCGGGATTAAC